>JAGVVM010004946.1:0-41569 GCA_019149425.1 Psidium friedrichsthalianum
AGAAAAATCAAATTGCGGCCAATCAGTTAAGAAAAACTTACGTCGATTAGCCAATAAGGTCTCACTCTTCAAGGTAATATCTCTATTGATCTACGCATGAAAGTCCATGATCTCAATGCTGTTTTGGCAACCAACCGAGTCAATATCTCAATTTGGAAAAAAATGTACGCCATGAACGACCCCAGGCGGCCCCGTCCCTTTCGACATATAAATTTTTCTTAGAATATGAGTTAAGTCGCTTTTAATGAACCGTACAAAAAACCTTTCAAAACTAAAATGATCGTGCGCAAGGTTCCGGCATCAAACTAACATCATACGACACTTTCGACATTTCTGGTGTCCTCCTTTCCTTCCGAATTGTATTAAGGCTTAACAATATCTTTACGAATGAGTTCGTTACGGCTTGAGACGTTCGAAATTTGCATCGGATTGAAAATTTCATCTTACTTGAAGTTAATCCAAATCAAATTGTTCCTACTTCACTTTTCATCGAAATGTCATGTGATGAGTTCACCGGTCAACTTCACGTCCGAGTCACCATGACTCGGACGGGTGCTGGCTAAACGCGGGGCTGATCTGATAATGATGCTCATGAATTGCTGATAGTGATATTGGCAACCCCCAAAATTTAAAAAGGCCTTCCTCATTCACCTACCTCACCTCTAATAATATCAAAGTCACGACAGTCAGTGAGTCTTTGGATTAATATCTAACGTAAATCTAATTGGTCAATTAATGTTTACGTTCCCCAATAAGTGCCCTTCTCCGTTCAGATGATAAAATTAGGTAACCGAGCGCAATTAAAATTACTGGGAGCCTCCCAGAAAAAAAAATCATTTAATAGGGTGATTAAATGTAGTTTTTATGATGTTTTCATGACCTACTTCCTTTAAAAAAAACTTTAACTTTAGGTTCAATTCCAAATCTGTCTTGAATTTTTTTCCTCAGAAAAATATTAAACTTTAGGTCCCAGTTCCAAATCTATCATGAACTTTTTTCGTATACGAAAAATCCTAACTTTAGATCCAGTTTCAATTCGCCAATTTTCAATCTAGTCTCAAATCTACCCGTGGTCTAGTCCTAACCCACTTGGCATTTTCACTTTGATAACAAATTCACACTGGCAAAGTAATGGGGCAATAGGTATGGATGGACATGGCATTTCACATGGATGCAGATCCACCTAATAAAATTGTCAAAATTGTCAAATGAAATAATTTCAGGATATGAAAATTAGTGATGATTGATGCTATTGTTTTGGCAAAGGGCTAAGGGGGTATATTTTGAGATTATAGTAAAATTTTTTATTTTTCTCTTAGAAACAAAAATAGTTCAAGGTATTTTTGGGATTGAACCTAAGTTTAGGATTTTTTCTGAGACAAAAAAAGTTTGGGATTGGACTTAAAGTTTGCAATTTTCTCCAAGACAAAAAAAAAGCTTGGAATAGATTTGGAGCAAAAATTAAACCTGAGATATTTTTAGGGAATTAGGCATGTTTTTAATGTTGGATTTGATGAGATCTCCCAATTATGTAGCCTATCAAGTTTATTATTTAATTAAATATATTACGGGCATATATTTGTTACAATCCAATTGGGCTTTTGAACCCTTATCTTTCAAATTATACATTACTTCTAGCAGTGATAAGGACATGTTGTATGAGACAAAGAATTTTCTTTCACATAACTTTGAGATGAAAGGCCTTAGTGAAGCTTCTTATGTAATAGGCATTAGATTCCTAGAGATAGATCTCGAGAGCTCTCTCAGTGTTGCCTTTGTTGTTAAGGCTGATAAATTCAGCTTACTACAATGTCCTAGAAATCAGCTGGAGCTTGTATAAATGGAGCATGTTTCCTGCATCTGCAGTAGGGAGTCTATGTACAGTCAAGTATGTACTCGCCCAAACATAGCATAAATTATTAGAATGTTGGGCCGTTACCAATAAACCTAGGAATGAGTCATTGGAAAGTAGCTAAGAAAGTTATGCGCTACTTACAGGGTACAAAAGATTCAATACTTACCTACATGAGAACAAATAGCCTTGAAGTCATTAGTTATTCTGATTGTGATTATGTTGGGTGCATCAACCCAAGAAATCCTTGAACTTATTAGGTATTCAAATTCTGATTATGCTAGGTGCAATCGACACCAAGAAATCCATATTAGGTCATATTTTTATGCTTACTGGAGGACCCATCTCACGGAAGAGTGTAAAGTAGTCTATAGCTGCATCTTTCACTATATGGAGGCATAGTTCGTAGCGCGTTTATGAGGCAAGTTCTTAAGGGTTATGGTTGAGGAACTTTATTATGAGGCTTGAGGTAGCTATTTTGAGACCATTGAAGATTTACGGTGAAAATCAAGCTGCTATTTTCATCTCGAAAAACAACAAATCGAGTAGTGCATCCAAACAGATTGACATTAAAGCTCCGTTTGTTTAACGGAAAATGTGAATATTTTTGGAAAATATTTTTCAGGAAGTCATTTTCTAAGAAAATAATAATATTTTTTGGTGTTTGAGCTAATATTTTAAAAATGACTGGAAAACGATTTCCGTCATTTGTCAAGAAATTGATTTTCGGTGGCAGTAGCTGTAGCGATCGGAGGTGGTTGCGATGACTGGCGGCGGTGACTAGCGGTGGAGGAAGAAACAGCATCAAAGAAGGAAGAAGGAGAAAAGAAAAAAGAAAGAGGTGTGAAAGAAATAAAGAAGAAAAGATGAAGAAAATGATTTCCTCTTCTCAAAATGAGGAAAACATTTTTCACACTTTTGAAAGAGATTTTTTCATAAGTGGAAAGTATTTTACAGGACTACCTATTTTTTGCCCCCAAAATGTAGTTATTTTCCATGAAACAAATGGAGCCTAAGTATCTTGTTGTGAGAAAAAGAGTTCAAAATTAAATGTGTCCATTCAGCATATTAGTAAGAAAGCTATATTAGCGGATCCCATGACTAAAGGCTTACCACCCAATCTCTTTTGAGGACATGCTGCTAGCCATGGTTTTAGACAAATGAAATAAAGAAATAAAGATATATATATATATATATATATATATATATATATTTGCGATCACCTTAGAATGGATTTTGAATTTGTGGTTTGTTGCTTCTTGTTGTATGTGCACTTTTGAAACCTTTTGAAACAAACAATTATGGGCCTTATGAACATGTTTATATTATGAAACATTATTGTGCATGACTATTAAGCCATTAGATGTTGCGTTGGATGTTTGTGCTGGGGATATAACCGGAAAATAGTATTGTAGCATTAGAACATAGATACTGGCTTCAATTTTTTTTTTTATAATAATGTTAGACATGACCTTACTTAAGGGATGTTGTATATTCCTATTTATGTTGTGTTAAGCCTCGTGAATTAGATAGATAATAGAACCACCCAATTACTTTGGCCAAGTGGGAGAATGTTGGATTGACGAGATCTACCCAATTACGTGGCCTATCAGGTTAATTATTTAATGAAATATTTTACATGCATATATTTGTTACATCCAATTGGACTTCTAGAATCCTTATTTTTTAAACCTTAATAGAAGATTGAGATTTAACAACTCTAAGATTGGTCCCATCACTCTCTATATGAAATCTCTTTTTGTGGAGAACGGTTATCGCATTATAATGCTTCGGTTTCTTCCACAAAGATCATTGAGAGAAAAAATATACACTCCATTATAATTATTATTGAGGAGAGGGGCGAAGACTCATTCCATAAGAAGACATCTTCTCTCTCACTGTATCAACAATGGCTTCTTTTCATTCATGTATGTTTATTTATTAATTTATGTTCATGTGATTAAAAGATCCATAAACTAACATTTAATGAATCATTCTTATGTGAGCCCATTTATAGTTTTTCAGTTTTAGGGAGTTTCCACGGAAGATTCAGTGGAGTCCGTCCAAGTTACCCAGTTCGAGGAAATAATAAATGTAAAATTTGAAACAAATAGATGAAATGACAGGCAGACATGTCCGGAATGAGTAGGGCGTAACATTTCTCTTGATCTGCAGCAGGAAGAAAGCCCAGTTTTGGCTTATTACAAAGTGGATTTTTTTTTTTATATTTATCATTAACGATGTCATGACGTGTCGTTAGGAACAAAATTTTCTTTGGAACAATGTCACAGATAGAGGATCCTTAGGATGAAATTTTATTTGCAGGATAGTAAAATTCTAAATCGATTATACGACAGCAAATTCAGTCCCAAACCTATAAATTTTGCTAATTTAGTCTAAAAATTTTGATGATATGTTAATTTAGTTTTAAACCTTTCAATTATGCCAATTCAATCCTAAATTTTTTGAAAATTTGCCAATTCAATTCTAATAATATTATTTGGATAATTGATTGGAATGACTATATTGATAAATTGCCGAAAGGTTTAAGAATAAATTGGCACAATTGAAATGTTATGAATAAATTGATAAATATTAAAAAATTCAGGACTAACGTGATCGCTATACAATAAATTTATAATTGTTTTGGGTAATTTTGATTTTTATTTGCTATAGGTTATTTTCTTATGACATGCATTCTTTAGGGTTTTAAAAATATTTTCGTTGGACAAACCGAGTTTACTAGAAATTCGTGCTGTCATTACATAACATGGAAGGCCGGAGACAAATCAAGGTACTCGATCGAATACCTAACACCTTTTTTTATTACATAAACGTTAACTGATTTCGTTGAAGACCTTAAGTTTTTTTTTCTTCCCTGAGCTGTTATTATATTTCTATTCCTTCCTCATCGAATCGTCGTCACGAGATCAGTTCTATATTGGGGATTAACATGGGGATTGGAAGGGCTAGGGTTAGGAGGGAAGTAGGTTGGTTAGTTGGTCAAATCATGAGCGAGGTTTGAATAATTAAAAGGGTCTCTGTCTCTCGGGATCCATCTGACCACCAACTACCTTTTTGAGAAGAGATCAACTAACTTTTATCTGCCTCGAGAGGATGAGTCCACGACCACTAGATTAGATAAACCATCCGAGATGCCGGAAGCTATCAACTCTGTGACAAACATATCCACGACTGAGCATTGTCGTTTAAAAGGAAAATTACCAAAAATGTCGTAAATTTACTGCGGTTTGTATATCAATTCAGTTCTAAATATTTTTTTTTGTGTCGATTAAGTCTTAAACATTTTGTATTTATATCAATTTATTCCTTTCGGCCAACTATGACTGGCCAACGCTGACATGGACACCAACTAACGCTGATGTGGACACCTGCGTAGACGTGGATAATTTTTTTTTTATAATTTTATAATTTTCTTCCTTTTTTTTTGTTTCCTTCTCAAACTTCCTCTGCTCGGTCGCTGAGAGGTCACAACTGGTGAGGGCGAGGTTGGCCTCTCCCAAGCCAAGCCTCACCATCAAGGAACAAAAGATGGAATCATGATATTATGAGAAAGAAATTTGGACCGAGATCAAGCAATGAAGAAAATGTCTTTGTTGTAGGAGGAGCTGTTGCTGTCGACACTGGGAAAGTTCAAGATCAACCACCGCGGACACGCCGCTCTACCGTTGCTTCGACTCCACCAGCACACTCTTCCTCAGGGAAATTGGGTAGCCATGGCGATGTCACCTCTCCATCGTAGGGTGAAGTCTCGGCCTCGCCATGGCTGGGTGAGCTTGGTCTCCATGGCTACATGAGCCCAACCTCTCCCTTATCGTCTGCAACCTCTAGCCAGTGGCAAGATCGGCGATCGGCTGGAGGAAGGTGGAGAAGGAAACAAAAAGAAAAAAATGGAAAAAATAATTCAAAAAATATTAAAATATTATTAAAAATCATCTATGTTACTACCAACGTCCACATTAGCACCGGTCGATGTGCATGCCAATGCCAGCCAGCCATAGTTGGCCGAGGATTGAATTGACATAGATGTAAAAGGTTAAGACTAAATTGGTACAATTGTAATAGGTTAGGTTTTTTTTTTTGATAATTTTTCTGTAGTTTAAATGATGAGGTATTTGGATTTTTTTGCTTCGCAGAATATGAATAGCACCACGAAATACCTCAAACTAGTACACCTGTGATAAATTTACTCCAAACTAATTTTTTGATCATAAAAAACCTCCAGTTGGTACACCTGAGATAAATCTATGCTCCGTTAGCTTTCGTCAAACGTCACTGTTAAATTTGTTGATGTGGATGACACATGTTACTTGTTATGATGACGTGGACCGAGTCTACATGGAAATCCCATAAGGTTAATATCACGAAAAATTCTAAATTTGTACATATGTGATAAATTTTCCCCAAACTAATACATCAGTGACAATTTTACCCCATATTGATAAACCAGTCACAAATTTACTCCAAACTAGTACACTAAATCAATATATCCTAAACTGGTACACTTGTGACGAACTTACCATAAACTAATGTTTTTGGTAACAAAAATTCCCAATCTGGTACAATCGATATGCCTAGAAAAAACATTTAGGATGTGTATGCCATAGAATTTTTTAAAAAAAAAGCCACAAGGGAACGAAAAGTGCAAAAATGAAAGTGCAATGTGCACTGCCCTGAAGACTTAGCCCACGTCATTGTACCAAGTCACATGTGTCATTCACATTAGCAAATTTAACAGTGAAATTTGATATAAGCTAATCGAGGGTAGATTTGTCATAGGTGTACCAGTTTGAAGTTTTTCGTGATTAAAAAATTAGTTCGAGTTAATTTGTCACATGTATAACAATTGAGGATTTTTTGTGATATTAATCCTAAAATCATTAGCCAATAGATAATGGTTTCATTGCTACAACAATTCATGTCTAAAATACTTATGTGGATGATGAAAATGCTTTTCGTTCATTCATTTTTATAAATGATGCAACCTATCATTTCTAAATTTTTTTTTCAAATCATTCATTTTTTGCGAAACGATCAGAGCCTTAGGAGAAATTTAGAGATGAGAGGCTAGAAGAGTAGAGAGAAAAAGAAGACTTAGGAAGAATGAAACTCAACAATAATGGTATTGTCGTCATGCCAAAAAAATGAAGATGAATAAATAAATACACAGAATGTACACCAGGGCCAAACAATGGTGTTTGGTAACCAAAAGTCCTGTTAGGAAATAAGAAATACAAGCTTAGAAATAAACTATAGCTCCGTTTATTTCGCGAAAAATGAATGATCCGTAAAATACTCAAATATTTATTTACTTGTAATAATTAGTGAACGAAAATTTTTGTTACCGACAAAGTTTATCTCAAAATAATTTTGTGAAACAGGAAGCAAGAATTGTATAATGACGGTATTTACAGTGTTACCAGTAAACCATCGTTACCTAATAGAATAAACACAATATTATAAAGATTAACAACTCAAATACTAAAGAGATAAGGCAATGATAGCCCCATTAATATTTTATCGTGTAGCTTCGGATGTATATTTGACTTTATTGACTCTCCTAATCTCCAAATAAAAATCCTCGCCTTTGAATGTTGCCCTAGTATTTCATCGTGAGGTGAGCTAAGAAATCTAAATGACTCAAATGGACCAAACAAGCATAACCACGTGAAGTTTCCCTAGTTCGACCACGAATAGTTTTTAGAACCCAGCAACAAAGAAAATTCAGCGCTTGGCTTTTCAATCTCGTCAAATTCAACTTCTCAAGAGCAGGCTCAAGTTCTAGAGAGTTAGAATTTGGAATTTGACCAAGGATCAAGATGAGTGAACTCGTGAAAAAATTGTCAAAGAAGTTCTAAATCTTTTGCATTTTTGCCAATTCAGTCTTAAATCTTTTAAGTTTGTTGATTCAATTTTAAACCTTTTCACCTTTTTGCGATTTAGTCCTATTGATCGAAAATCATTTATGTGGACCCCGGCTTTCCTACGGGGTACCGCCAGCGTCCACGTGGATAATTTCTAATAATTTTTTAAAAATATTCTTCTCTGCCCTTGACCACCGTCGGCGTCAGCAAGGAATGCCATTGCCTAGGTAGCGAGCGCGTCCCTCCCCCGACGTCGGAGAGGGCTATTGGGCGAGCGCGGCCCTCGCCTAATGTCGGCGGTGGTCGAGGGTGGAGAAGAAAAGGAAAAAAAAAGAAAAGAAAAAGGAAATAGAAAAATAAAAAATATAAAAAATATTCAAAAATATAAAAATTGTCCACGTCAGCACCAGCGGTGCCGCGTAGGACGGCCGATTTCCACGTGAACGATTTCCGGCAATGGGACCAAATTAGCAAATGTGAAAAGGTTTAGGATTGAATCGGCAAATTTAAAAGGTTAAAGATTGAATTGGCAAAAGTACAAAAGGTTGAGGGCTTTTTATTTGACAATTTTCCCGCAACTAGTAATAGGATTCGAAGAACCGTCCGTGCGACTGAAAATTTTACACGCCGACTCAGTTATTCATAGCAAATATACGGAAAGACAAGTCCGTTTCCGGCTATTCTCATCCGCCATATTGGCACCCGAAGGATGATTAGCCTGCGTAATTTAACTTGACCCAACCGAAGACAAAACCGGCAAAAGTGATTGGATTTCTACAAACAGTTGGTGGGGAGTATCTTCGTATGCGCAAGACATGAATCGAGCGAAACGGAGCTTGGCTTTGATCGTTCGATGAATTCAACTCCAACCAAGGACAGCCACGGAGAGTGGTGGTTGGGATAAAACCGACGTTTGGTGTTTTCAAGGAGGCACCCTCAGTTTCGCCATAGACATGTCGTTTCTTACCCAAAATTTCCCCGGTTTGACCAAGCTTTGTTCTGACCTATAATATATTTAAATCAAATAGATATGTCAAATAAAATCATCCATGTAAATGAAACTTGGGTTATATAGTGAACAGCAAAGTGAGGACCCTCCTAGCCGCTGTCTAAATTATCATCGAAAGGTGGCATTTGTTTCCTTAAGAACTTTTTAAAACTACTAATTTTTAAATGGAAAAATTACACATTCAGTCCCAAATCTATTACACAAATGCCAATTCATGGTACACTTTTCAATTTTTGTCAATTCAGTTCTAATCTTGTGCGTGAAATTCCACTATAGTCCTTCCAATTAATTTTTGTTAAAATCGCTAACACGGCAACTACTTGCTATATCTTACATGAGGCACCACGACGTTAGCAAAAATTGATCGGAAGGACTATTGAAATTGTGTAAAGATTTAAGACTCAACTTAAGAAATTGTGAAATTTAGGACTGAATTGATATATAAACAAATAGATTTAAGATTGATTGAACAATTTTCCCTATATCAAACGGCCTGTGAAACGTCAGTGTAATCTGCTTTCAAAACGTGAGGGGCTTTTCGAGTTGAGCCAGACATTTCTAATGAGACTACACAATTTATCGAGTTCAATTGGATTAGAATAAATTTTCCACGTTGACTAGGACTCAATTTTCCAACTCACGATGTTTGTCTCTGCACAAAAAGTCAGGCATGAAAGGTGGAACTTCCTCAAAACATGGGTCGGGTAATTTTGAGATGTCCTATTATGTCAGAAATTTGAGGAGACATTAATTTCCCCCGGTTATTTTTTAGTAATGGTAGACGCCAAATTTGAACTTAGTCTTTACAGGTAGTTTTGCCAACACCTTCCCGCGAATCCTGTCTAGGGCCAGAGGGAGAAAGAGATTAGGGGTAAAAAAAGGGTTTTGATCAAGCAAAAACAACCACAAGAACAGAGAAGAAGAATTTGGCTCTAGCAAAATGCTCCAACTTCTTGCCGTCGTAAGTGTTCCCTCAATCAACAATTGTAGATACAACCTTTACATACAAAATTATGAGAGGAATAGCTAGCTGTACATCTTACCAATATGATTTGACAGAATGCGACAATAATGCTCTGATGGGAATCAGAAAAATAATGACCACAACTTTGTCGGGCGACTAATGCAACAGTCTGAATCCTTGACGACAAAGAGAAATGTACAAAAAAGATTCTGCATATAGTTCAAAAGGGACATATTAGAACACATAACGAAATACGAGCTAATGAGATCTTGAAGCAAATAGATGCCATACTATATATGCGAATTGCCAAGCAAAAGAGTAGGTAAAATATGGCCTCGAGGATTTTCCTGTGTGAGTCTAATGTTGTCAAAGAAAACCTTGCTCATGCTATTCACTCAGAGATCCCAATTGACTAAAATATCAACAGCCACCCATTATTCATAGCTTCAAGTTTTTTTCAGAGAGCAGCCACACACATCTCAGAGGTTGCACAAGCTGCATAAGCAGGGACCATAAACAAGGAAATTGTAGGCTTTCCTATTTCTTACTCGTATGATATCCAACCGTCATTGATTACATAGTTTCGCACGAAAGTGTGAACTTACAAAAACATAACGTAGGATTATGATTTTGAAGCCAATTTCAGATTTCTACATTTCCTCCTTTTCTAGATGCAAGAATTCTGTCAAGCTAAATGAATGAGCAGACAGAGATAATTATAAGAAAGAAGCGCACCGCAGAGGGTCACAAGGTTTGCATGACCGGTGGGCATCACACCCCCAAAAAGTCCCAAGTCATATCAACACTCCTCAAGCAGCACTCGTCTAGGTAATTAGCGGCATATTTACATGAATTTGTTGAGGCAATGGAGGTTTAACCAATGGCTTCAAAGATTCCATAATACTGGAGAAAGATGGCCGTTTCCCGGGTTCACTGCAATTGAGTCATTTTTTGTCATGGATGAAGCATAAATAGTTGCTAGTTGGTAATGTGAAAATTCACCCTAGATTTACCAACTCCACATACACATATATCAGTTACCCAAAGCAAGAGCGTCCACTCATACCCACATTTGGGGAGAGAGAGACAGAGAGAGACAGAGAGAGAGAGAGCTCACCTGACCCAGCAGGCCTCAATAAGAGAAGCCACTTGAGGGTTCACATCTCGTGGAATCTCAAGCCTTCTCCCCTTGAAACCTACTGCTGCCACAACCTACAAGTACAAAATAAGCATCTCACATGATAGCTGGATGAGAAAAAAATGTCTACTTTCAGAGAAGCACCTAAAAAGAACCTAAGAAGAGCTCCAAAATGTGTCATCCACATCAACTAAAGATAAATTAGCTATCAATCAAGATTTTGCAGATCCATGCTTTCCTCTAAATTTGATGGAAAGCATAATATCAAGAAATGGAGTCTTAGAAATGGACCAGAGGATTCAAGACTTTATGTTCTGGTCCTCCTGCTCAACCAAATTTAGCCCATTCCTTCTCTATTCTCTTTCCATGAAATAGCTACTCTATTTGTCCTATTTCACTCGATGAACCAAACATACCACGAATAGTTTCTTACTTCATGTCATTGCCCTCTTCCTAGCAATAAATGTTCTGTGAGATCAGAAAGATATCATTTCTCTTCAAAGTTTTCCTCCATCTTTAAATTCAACCGAACAGTTGTGTATCAGTGTATCTTCCACTAAATTCTGAAATTTTGAATAATTTCACCTAACATACCTGTGCAGGATTTAAATTACTCCATGGTTGTTGCAGTGTTGCAAGCTCCCACAAGATTATTCCAAAGCTATAAACATCCGACTTTTCATTTGATGGCTCATCACGGAGAACCTCTGGTGCCATCCACTCAGGCTAACAAAATAAAATCAAAACCATCAATTAGTGACCATGATTGCAGTGAGAGAGAAAAGGCTGAGAACATGATTCCAGTACTTATGGAAACTCAAGCCTAACACAACTTACAGTTCCTGCTGCTGACTTTGATGAGAGAAACGTCCTTGGCTTCAGACGGGAAAGACCAAAATCACAAACCTAAAAATCAGAAAAGGCAATAAAGATTAAAATTATAAGTGATCAGTAAAGAATTCATTGTTCAAGAGCATCTTTTGAACTAGTAGACAGATAAAATATTGGAAGAAATCAACTACTTCAGCATGGATGCAGAATGGTCATCTCTCTCTTTCTTTCTTTCTTTTAACTCAGTAAAACTTATTGGTATCATCCTGATAAATCTGTCCGAATGCAAAAAGGAAACTGAGTAAGCATCTCTCGTGACCTGGAGAAAGTCTGAGTCCTACCTTCACTGTATACTTTTTGTCAACCAAAAGATTTGGAGATTTCAGATCGCGATGAACGATTGGAGGATTGAGTTTGTGAAGATAATTCATTCCTTTCGCCTGATAAAAAAGGTATATCATTGGATAAATAGCAAACCACAGGAGAATATCATAAGGAAATACTAAGAAGTTGGCACAAAACATCAATTAATAATCAGCAAAACCGAGTTAATGAGTGCATACCACATCGAGTGCCATGTTGAACCTACGTCTCTCATCCAATATTTCTCTTGCACCGGGTTTATGTAAAAGCCTGTACAAGCTACCTCTGCAATATAATATAATAATAAATGAAACTTCCCGCTAAAAAGATTTCAAATTTACATATATTCAAACTTTTGCAACTGGGTAACTTTAAAGAAAATTAAACCTTGATAGATATTCAGTTACTATGGACAATTTAGGAGGCTCAGTGACTGCACCCATAAAGAGAACTATATTTGGATGCCGCAACCGTTTCATTATGGCAACCTGGCAATCACCAGAAACAGTGAACATAATAGTAGAAAATAAAACCAGAATAAAAATAACTAAAGAGAGCAAGTGATCTTTCAGATACATCGACAACGAAGAGCACAATTTGGAAAAACCCAAGTTGCAGCATACCTCCCTCAAAAATTCCTTAAAGCGTTCTGCATGAAAATCCTGTTCCATGAGAATCTTCACTGCAACTTCCTGGAAATAAAGTGAAAAAAAAAAAAAATTGCCAGATGAAGTAGTGGATAACCTATCGCTAAAATAAAAGGAAAATTCTTGAAAATATCCCAACATTGCTACTACATGACATGAAGTGCAGAGATGATGTGAGATTAGGCTCCTATCGCTAATCCCCAGGCACTGATGCAGGCCAGCACCCAAGGCCAAATGCCTGATCATGCCTTATTACGCAGTAGACAATACAAGAAACAACAGGACATTGCTGCAGGTGCCATGTATACCTCACACATTATATCAACCTATGCGAAATCTAATGACTAGATGATTTTTAACTGCAAAAGGGGCATCATTATCATTTCCATTGAGGCCTTCCCCAACCTAACTAGACCACACTGTCTTTTAGATAATAATATGTTCTATACTACTGCCAGGACACTCATGAGGAACCATAAACACGCCACATTCAAATATAACATTTTCTTCCACATTCCCATGACTAGACACCAAGGTAATTTGCTTACCGATCCATGCCAGTCAGCACGATGAACTGTTCCAAAGGACCCTGCAGTGACATCAGATCAGATCCAAAAACAGTTCTTACTGAAATTTGGATGTACCCAAAGAGCAGAAAGGGAAGTCCACCATACTAATACTTTTTTTTTTTGGGTGAACAAACTAAGTAATACTTGAATATCTGAAATACTATTCGACCAAAAAGGGTAACACTACCTGCTCCGATCCTCTCCTTTAATTCAAGATCACTCCAAGGAATTTTTAGATCCTCTATATCAAGTGATACTTCTTGATGTACAAACAGACCTCCATCGACAAACCTTGAATCTCTAGAGGCATCCACTCTCGGATTAGGCATGGCTTTTATTGGTCGAGAAGTTGTATGCCCACTTGGAGGGAGGTTCTTACGGGGAATTGGATCTCCACCAACTTTTGCAAAATGTACAATATTTTGCGGAGGACTGAAAAATTGTTGGGAATCAGCTTCCTCAGCACTTGGTTCAGCATCTTTTTCGTGCAGCAACAACTGCGGGTTTTCATCACCACTGCTTGAGCTTTGCATGTTGCCACTTCTTTCTATGTCCCTTATATCAGACTCTGGATACATAGGGACTCTGGACAAATCTTCCTCAACAAGACCTACAGTAGGAAATGAATGGCTTCTGAGTGGGGTCTAGCACGCTAGATTAACCAACTCTTCGTATTGTCTGGTAAAATAATGACACAGTCTTCCTACTATGCTGTCAAACATTGGCACTACCTGAAAATTTTGACTACCCTAGCAATGAAATATGATCATTTTAGCAGCTCATGAGCATTTTGAAGAGGAAGCTTTGTAAGATAAGTTTCTTCAGAGCCCACTTTCCATGGCTCAGGAAGTAACGATACGAGTTTGTCCCCATACCAGAAAAAGGCCGGTCACATGAAGGTTTTGTTTATTTTTAGTAACAGAAGAGATGATACAGAAAGGAAAGCTATCTGCTGATTTCCCATTGGCCAGTCAAATGCCAATGGGATGCTAACAACTTTGGAGGAGACTTAGTATTTTAGAGTCTAAAAAAGGAGGAAAGACAAAATGAATGATGGTATAATAAGGATAAAGTTCAAGGCACTGTTGAACTAGGAAGAGTGGCTAAGCAGTCAGTCTCCTGCAGCAGCCCAACAACCTATATAATTGCACCCTATAAGGAGCTAAAGGGTTGAACACACCCAAACCATCCATCCCCCCCCCAACAAAAAAAGAAAAAAAGAAAAAAAAAGGAGCTAAAGGGGGCTTATGGATGGTTGGCAGCATAAGTTTAATTTTCAGCCCTCTAGCTGTAATGGTAAGCAAGTGTTGTAACCTAAAAAAAAGGAGAGCTCCAATTTTTTTTTGGTTGGAAGAGGTCCGTTTGAAACAGAACCATTTCAAAAAACTAGTCTTTAGTTTATCAAAACATAAAAAAGAGAAAGAAATCAAAGAAAAGAGTTTTCTTTGCATCCATATTCTCAGACAGAGGATTTAGAGACAAAAACAACTGCAAGAAATGAGAGACAGAAAAAATCTCTCTTAAACAATGAACACAAAGAAGCCAGAATATTTGGGCAACAAATTATCACTGTGGTGAGCATACGACCAGCTCTGAACCCCACTTGCTTTTTGCCTAGTTTCATGGTTCCGTGAACACCAGCCATGAGAACTATGAAAATAAACAATTCACCAGATATCAACGGCTGAAAAGGAAAAGAGAGTTTGCAGTCAAAAAGGTAAGAATTTACTACCTGTTAAGGATCATCAAATACAAGATTAAGCATTTGGCAATCCACGAAATACTGTTTGGGTAATGACCCGAAATCAATTGTTGTGTCACTAGGTTTAACATGTGGAAACTGTAATGGTGATAATATTGAGATGGATAATGGTCCATTGAGCAAAGAACTAGGCTCACACAAATGACTGGGCTTCCCAATCAAATCAAAAAGATACTCCCTGCCATGAAGAAACCGGCTCCATTTCTTTTTTTTTTTTTGGTCAGAAGAGCTCCATTTGAAACAGAAACCATTTCAAAAAACTAAGTCTTTAGTTTATCAAAACATAAAAAAGTGAGAGAAATAAAAGCAAAGAGTTATCTTTGCATCCATATTCTCAGAGGATTTGGAGACAAAAACAACTGCATGAAATTAAAGACAGAAAAAATCTCTCTTGAACAATGAACACAGAGAAACCAGAATATTTGGGCAACAAATTATCATTGTGGTGAGCGTACGACCAGCTCTGAACCCCACTTGACTTTATGCCTAGTTTCATGATTCCATGAACACCAGCCATGAGAACTATGAAAATAAACAATTCACCAGATATCAACGGCTGAAAAGGGAAAGAGAGTTTGCAGTCAAAAAGGTAAGAATTTACTACCTGTAGAAGGATCATCAAATACAAGATTAAGCATTTGGCAATCCATGAAATACTGTTTGGCTAATGACCCGAAATCAATTGTCGTGTCACTAGGTTTAAGACGTGGAAACCGTAGTGGTGATGATATTGAGATGGATAATGGTCCATTGAGCAAAGAACTAGGCTCACACAAATGACCGGGCTTCCCAATCAAATCAACAAGATACTCCCTGCCATGAAGAAACCGGCTCATCAAAAATCACCACCATTTCTCCAAGATAATGACATGCATAGGAGACAGCAAAACACTCCATTCCATGACAATGGATTGAAAATGCAAGACTAAGCAAAGTTGTACGAATCTCAGTGTTAAAGACTGCAAGGCAAAAGTTAAAAACCATTAGGAGGGAAGACTCTTAATACTTTATTAATGTGGTTGACATTCAATGCTCAACAATATACTGATCAAAGATGAAAATGCGATCTATATATTAAGGAAAACGGAAATCCAAGAAACTTTATTCTAAGCAATTTTAACAACCTCTAATCTATGGCCAACTCAGCATTTTTAGTCTTCTTCGTAAACTCGAGTTTGTTGTCGCTCAGATTACAATATACATGGACTTCATGAATATTTACGTTTATTACTAATTAGTTGTTTTATTAATCCGTGGTACTTTATTTCACTAATTTGTTACCATATTAATGGCGTATTATTGCCTACCAAATTGATCTCCATTAAGGTAATAATTTATTCATCTCTTTTAACGTTTTTATTGCATTGATTTCTCCTCTTATTGTTACCATTTCTTAGATCTTAATTTGTCCTTTTCTTTTATCTCTTCTTCCTCCGACACTAGGTCTCCAACTTCTCTCATTTTTCCCTATTTTTGTCGATGGAAGAAATAGAGAAAGTCATCAAGGAGCAACCATCAAACGTCCATCCTCATAATAGCCAACATCCTAAGAATTTATTTTCTATTGGAAATGGCTCTTTATTTTCATTTGAGCATCGATTGAGAGTAGAAACCAAGGTCTCTATAAATCAATTTGGATTTATGCCAAAATCTACTATAGAGGCTATCTTCTTAATACGACAGTTGATGGAGAGATATCGAGAAAAGAAGAAGGATCTACATATGGTGTTTATTGACCTCAAGAAGGCATATGATAGAGTTCCAAAAAAAGTTTTGTGGTGGATTCTTGAGAAGAAAAAAATACCATTAAAGTATGGAGAGACAATCAAGGATATGTATGATGGTGTTACTACATGTGTGAAAGCCTATAATGGCACATCAAGTTATTTCCAATCACAGTAGGTTTACATCAAGGTTTGGCTTTGAGTCCTTATCTTTTTGCACTAATTATGGATAAGCTAACAAAAAATATCCAAGATGAGGTGCCGTGGTGTATGCTGTTCGCAGATGATATTGTGCTTATTGATGAGACCAGGGCTGAGGTCAGTGCTAAATTAGAATTATGAAGAAATAAGTTAGAGTCCAAAGGATTTATTTAAGTCGGAGTAAGACGGAATATAAAGTATGAGTTCGTCACGATAAGAGGAGGATATCAAGAATGCATGGATATGCTTGGACAAGAGGTATCTAAGAAAGATGCTTTCAGATATTTGGGATCAATTTTGCAAAAGAGGGGAGAGATGATGAGGATGTTAGCCTAGAATCAAAGCAGGTTGGATGAAATGGCCAGTGCATCAGGATTTTTTTGTGTGATCGCAAATCCTTCTTAGGTTAAAGGGAAAATTTTATAGAACAACAATAAGAACCTGCAATGTATACGAAGCTGAATGTTGGCCAGTACAGAGCAACATGAGCATAAAATTGGGTGTAGCGGAAATGAGGAGTTAAGATGGATGTGTGGTCATACAAGGATGGATAAGATAAGAAATGACGATATTCGACGAAAAGTTGGAATAGCACCGGTGGCAGAGAAGATGAGAGAACATAGATTGAGATGGTTTGGACATATTCTCCGTAGACTCCTAGATGCTCCGATAAGAACAGAAGTGTGTTACCGAGAACACGATATGAAGAAAGGACGAGGTCGGCCGAAACTTACTTGGGGAAGGTAGTAAAACAAGATTTAATAGAGTGGAAAATAGATTGGCGTACGGTCTATCTTAGGACGGAGTGGAGGAAAGCTATCAGCATTGTAGAGGGGGGATTTCCTATGTTCCAGAGTGCCCTGTTTAGTCCTTTTATTTATTTATATTTATTTATTATTTATTTATTATTTGGGTACCCATGTTTTTACTTTTATTTTAGTATATTTTAAGCTTTTCGCTTCGGGTTCATCGACCGCCGACCCCAACTAGTTTGTGATAAAGGTATGTTGATGTTGATGTTGATGATGTTGCTGGAACTTTCCCTCTTCCTATAGTTTGTTATTTTGATTGAGCAGAGGTCCATTTATTTTGTTTCCCATAAAAACTTTTATGCAAGTAAACTATCTTGAGATTCGAAATAGACTAAGCATTCCCCATTTTGTAAGTAGAAAAATCTGATTTTCAAAAGTCTCAACTCTCTACTATCATTCTTTTTCTTTTGTGAGTCTATGAAATTTCTACCATAATTTTTACTTTTTGGAGGTTATCTTCTTAATACGACAATTGATGGAGAGATATCGAGAAAAGAAGAAAGATCTACATATGGTATTTATTGACCTCAAGAAGGCATATTATAGAGTTCCAAGAAAAGTTTTGTGGTGGATTCTTGAGAAGAAAAAAGTACCCTTAAAGTATGTAGAGGCAATCAAGGATATGTATGATGGTGTTACCACATGTGTGAAGACCTGTAATGGCACATCAAGTTATTTTCAATCACAGTGGGTTTATATCAAGGTTCGGTTTGAGTCCTTATCTTTTTGCATAATTATGGATGAGCTAACAAAAACTATCCAAGATGAGGTGTCGTGGTGTATTCTGTTTCAGATGATATTGTGCTTATTGATGAGATCAGGGCTTGGGTTAGTGTTAATTAGAATTATGGAGAAACACGTTAAAGTTCAAAGGATTTACGTTAAGTCGAAGTAAAGACGGAATACATGAAGTGTGAGTTCGCCAACAACAAGATCCGGAGATGATCCTAAGAATCCGTAATTGCTTGGACCTAAGAAAGATGCTTTCAGAGGATCAATTTGCAAAGAGGGGAGAGATTGATTAGATGTTAGCCATAGAATTAAAGCAGGTTGGATGAAATGATGCATTGCATCAGGGTTTTTGTGTGATCGCAAAATCCCTCTTAGTTAAAGGGAAAATTTTTATAAAACAGCAATAAGACTTGCAATGCTATACGGAGCTGAATGTTGCTAGTAAAGAAGTAACACGAGCATAAATTGGGTAGCGGAAATGAGGATGTTAAGGTGGATGTGTGGTCATACAAGGATGGACAAGATAAGAAATGACGATATCGACGAAAAGTTGGAATAGTACGCGGTGGAAGAGAAGACGAGAGAACATAATTGAGATGGTTTGGACATATTCTCTGTAGACCCTTAGATATTCCGATAAGATAGAATGTGTGTTACCGAGAAAATGATATGAAAAAAGACGAGGTCAGCCGAAACTTACTTGGGAAAGGTAGTAAAACAAGAATTAATGGAGTGGGAAATAGATTGGCGTACGGTCTATCTAAGACGGAGTGGAGGAAAGTTATTCGCATTATAGAGGGGGGTATTTCCTATATTCCAGAATGCCCTGTTTAGTCATTTCTATTTATTTATATTTATTATTTATTTTTTTGGTACCATATTTTTGCTTTTATTTTTAGTATATTTTAAGCTTTTTGCTTCGAGTTCATCGACTGCCAACCCCAACTAGTTGGGATAAAAGTGATGTTGCTGTTGTAGGTACATACTTCAAAATTCCATTAGACAGTTTATAACATCGGTTAACCAATTTTGCAGGTTAACAATAGTGAAACATATCTTTCTTATATCTGGATTTGAGAATCTTTGATGGAGATCTTCCCTATCTCACATTTACTAGATAATGGATCACCTGATTGGAACACTGCATCTATACGAGTTCAATTGTTCTTATTGAAGTTTTCTTCTTTCTTTTTTTTTCAAAGAAAGAAACACAATATCTGTGTAGGCCTTATGCTGGAGGTCCTATAAGTACTTTTAAATGTTATCAATTGGTTGTCAGTAGACAGTACATCTAATTAGCATCATCTTCAATTACTCAACTTTTCATGTGATACTGAAATATAATCTTGGCATGAATTATTAGTATATTCCTACCTCTAATGGCTGTCTCGCGACAGTTTAGTGTACCAATACAACAACAACAACAGCTGTTGACGGGCAAAGCTGAAAGGTCAACCACAACAATGGATGGCTAGGCCCCAGTTCCCAGGGTTAGATTATTCCGTCTTATGAGCAACAACAACAACAACAACAAAAAACCAAGCTTATCCCACCAAGTGGGTCGCTATATCAATCCGAATGTAACCATGACAGGAAAAGCTTGCTCATCCGATTGTTCTACATATGACAAATAGCAACATGCCAAAAAAATACCTTTCAAGTCCAAAACGGACAAGACAAGATGCAGCATCCTCTCTTGTACAGTATTGCATCCCTTTGCAATCCGACATGGTAAATCAATCATGTCAGCAAGTACCTACAAATATTCATGTCAAGTGTCTTAGAAACTTCTATTGTAACAAAAATTAATGTTGAATTGATCATATATCTCTATAACTCTTAAATTGATCACGTAAACCTAGATATCAGATATGTAGCTCAAGAAGAATGGCTAAAGAACAATGTTTGCTCCAACAAAGGTATTAAAAACAAAATTCAGTGTGATTAAAATTTAAATAAAAAGGATCAATTCATGTTTATCAAAATACAACATCCTCAAGCCATATTAAAATGCATCATATATATTTGGAAACCTTACTTTGAAAAGTAAGGCGCGATGCCTGCAGAGACCAACTGAGAGGCTACCTATTGGAACAACAACAGACCCTAAGCAATACTTAAGATCGTGACTGCATCCATCCAAATTGAAATTAAGTCATCCTCTCCCCCAGAAGCTGAGCCCCTTCAAGACCAGTGACAAGAGTGATTAAATCAATACAAACAGTCATATCCACGTATTTATGGGCAAGACCAGATTAGAAACTCGAAACATACCCATAAGATTGCAAACAAGCTTAGCAAGTTGATCTACAACTTCTTTAGTGGTTATGCAACTATGGGATAACCCAAGAACCCTATTCTGGAATTCTTTTAAGCTTGGGTCACTTCGCCGATCAATCAAAACCACTTCCATCAAAGAGTTGGTGGAAGGATCAACAGACTTGAGAGATTCAATCGTTGGAATCCTACCATTCTCCAGCAAATCAGTACATACTGTCCACACATAAGGATTCATCCCATTTATAAGGTAAAACCCATCAGGAACTTTGTCAGAGTATGACAGGCAGCCATTTACCTGATAAACAATTAAAGCATATGATAAAAGAAACTTGAGCAACGCTAATGACTACATAAAATGCATCGATCAACCAAAAGGTATAGAAGAAAGGAATAGAAAAACTTGGCGAAGATGAAAGTATGCCAAAAACAATAATTTGTCATAGTGTTCTTCCAAAGACAGAGATAAGACAATCAAGGTTAATGGGCTAATCAGACTCCCGCAAAACACACCCGAGAGGATTAATTCTCCTTATTTGACTTCTCAAACATAAAATTATATACAAATCAGCCAAAAGCTTCAGAAATTATGGGAAGGAAGCATGCTGTGATTAAAGGATCATATTTACAACATATGTGCCCATCTCAGTTCTGGTTATGTTGACAAGTGGGTTCCTTCTTGATTTTCTGAGCAAATTGCTGGTGTTTATCACGGATTTGTAGTTGGGGACAATATCATTGAATTATGAATAGAACTGCACAAATAAATTGACATCTTTTATCTGAAGGCCATTATCATGCCATGAATGAATCCACCCACAGCGCCCACAAGATCCAGTCCCCGTGATCCAACTCCCAAGAAAATGAAGATGTGAGACTGTCCACGAAAATAGAATATTAACTGTATGGAAGGAACGTATCCATTCTTCACCCAAAGACTCTAATTCATCTTGCATCTTCCAATTAACCACTCCAGCCCTAGTACCATACCACAAATAAGAAGAAAAGAAAAGACAAGGCCACCAATAGGTATGAATGTTCTATGCATGAAGACTTGGAAAGTCACATTGTTGTCCAGATAACATTTTTGTACTAGCGCCTCTTTCCATGCAAGGTGGTACAGAAAAGGCAAAGACTACATTAGAGCTTCCTATGCTGGCAGATGTCACCTCACTATTGCTATAAGATGGTACTCCTCTAACCAAATTAAGCTACGATTGCATGTCTGGCCCTAGAAAGCTTTCAGTGACCTATTCTTTCCAGCTCAAGTATTTGCGCCGATACATTAGCTGCTCTGTCATAATTCATCATACTCTGGTTTGCATAATGTCAATCGCTAGTTGTAACCTAAATTTTCATTGCTTCTCGTCCTTGTCAAACAAGGAAAGACCTTTGTCTTCCCAAGGCAAGGACAAGAACAGATCTAAAAAGAAATTCAAGAAAATTTTTAGGGCAAATAGTAAACACTAATTAATGTAACTATACTTAGTTGACATGATGTTATCATGAACTACAAAAGTTGGAGAGCTTTTCTCTATACACGCTCCCAAGAACCAATTGTCCCATAATTTTTTGGCACAAGCTCACACCAATTCAGCTCTTGATCATGGCATACTCTATTGAATCAATGGGATGCCATGTCAATGGTCCACATAGGTTGCACATCATTTATGCATCCTGATCTCAAAAGATCGGTTTACTAGAAAGTTAGAAGCTAACGTGGCGAACTACAATCTCTTTATTTTGCTGTAGGCATGATGTATTGGCTGCTAAGTAAAGAATGACTACTTATGCAATACATTCGTCATACAAGTCTGGATCACCCATATTTTCAACTATGTTCCCCTTTTGCACGAGCACAAGTTTTCCACCATACTTAATTTGTAGAGCTATTAGTGTATAAAACATGTGGAATATGTCCTTTCTAATAATCAATTTTGCAAGATGGAAAGGCCAATGGGTCCCCAAAGTTCTTTGAAATTGCAGTATGACACACCTTCTATAAAGAAGCAATAACTCCATATAGCTAAAACTTATAAGAGACAATGACCTGAATATTCCTTGGACTTCCACCTGATATTGGGGAAACCCCAAATAGGAAAAACTTATTAGCAAACTAAAATTTGTTAGAAAATCACTTAAAAAGGTTGGTCCACTAATAATGTTGCAATATTTCCTGCAATAAGGTAATATGCATTCAACAGTACTAATGCATCACAACCACCAACAAACAGTAAAGTGATAGCATCTAGACAAGATGATCATGCTTATGCTTAGTATAGATCAAGATACATAGGTAATAGATTTCTGTGTAATTCATAAGTGCCATATCATACATGTTGTAACATATTAACAGAATCACCCATACTACATTTTTGACAAGCTCCCTCCCCCAACAGGAAAAAAAAAAGTTTATGCTGCGGATCGTATCCTCCCTCGATGTTTCTGTGAGCTCAAACTTAACTTCTAATCCGGTCCACAGGAGGACTGCTTTAGGGAGGATGGCAGCATGCGCTTGGCATTCTTTTGAAAACTAAAGCCTGACATGGACTAAACTTTCAATCATAAGTTCAGACCAACTTCCAATACAAAGCTTCCCATCCCATGCTCGCATTGCTAACTTACATTGAGAGGCAATTAATCTGAAACAAATCAAGCCTAATATGAATTTGAAAGTATGTTTTCCACGACAACAGTATCAAGTGAGTTCATCTTAGCTAAACTATAGTATTATCCTAGTCTATGGCCAAATTAAAAACTATATGCTAAAACTCATTAAACACAATTATCCGGGTAAGACAATAATTGCTAAAACATATAGGGCGTCAAGCACTACACACACACAAAATACACACACACACACATGTATACATATGGAAGAAAAGAGAAACAAAAAAAGAACAAGAAATGACCACTTTTGTTGGTGATGTCTTCTAAAAGATGACCCTCAGTTTCTGTTAACCATCAAAGGAATGATAAACTAAAGAAATTATAAAATGATGATGGACAAGGTACTCCACCAGAGAATAAACCACAGTTTTATAACCAAAGGCCACTGTGTCCATGTTCCTCTCTAGGGTTATAAATCCAAGGAAATGATGAATGCTTGATTATAAAAAAGCACTGAATGAGGGTCTTATTTATGAAAACTTACAGTTCTATCAATTACACTTGAGCTCATAATGATGATGGACAAGATACTCCACCAGAGGATAACCCCCAGTTAGATATCTAGTCTGCTGAGATGTTCTCACAATTGAAGGTCACTGAACTCCATATACTTCAAAACTCAACAATCTATATCCACGATTGCCAAATTAATTTCAGTTTTTAAAAGCAGATAAGGAATTAGCGGGCCAATTCAAATATCCACCTCAGATGACCAAGTACCTAAATTCATATGAGGGCGATGGAAAAGGTAGAAAAAGGTAGTACCCAGAAGCGATGCGACACTGCCTCAGCTGAACCTGAAGATGAAGACCTCGAAGCAGACTCATCGGGAACAGGATCTAAAAAGTTCGGATCATCGGCGCAAGCGGCTTCGGATGAAAGCCTGAGCGCCAAAGCCAACTGCAACTGATAGCTCTCCTCCGTCTGCTGCGCCCAGCTCTTCCCCGAAGACGACCCTACACCGCCTGCCGCCACAGCCGCCGCCACCTCCATCCCCTTCGCCCTCAGTTCCCCTCCCACGCCGCCGCCCCCAATCCTATACAAATCCTCATGCCCATAGCCGAACACGTCCATATCGTTCGTGGCCGCAGTCGACAGAGTGGGCGCATAGTACTCCCCCGAGAGCGAGCTCTCACCAAAGCTACTCCCGCTCGACTCCCTCTGCAACGGGATCGGAGCGTACAAGGCCCCGATCCGGTTGCCCCTGTGATCGCCGGCGGCGTCCCAATCGAAACCCCTCTCGGGCTTCCCCTTGGCGTTCTTGCCGTCGCCGGAGAGGGAGGACTCGTAGTAAGGAAGGGGAGCTCCGGTGGGCAGCTGGTCGTCGGGGTATTGGCTGAGGAGAGTGTAGTTGGATCGCCTCCCGGGCATTTCCATCGAGAAAAGGCCTCCCTCCCTCCTCGGCCGCCTACAAAACCCTAGAAACCCGCGGGAACCGCCATAACAACTGTCGGAGATTTGACGGAGGGTCTCGAAATTGTCTCTGTGAACGGGAACTGAGTTGAAGATGACTTCTTCGTCTCCGCCTCGCTCTCTGAACCGTTTGCGCTCTGTGGCTCGGAGATCGTTTTCGGTGTGGACTCAAGTCCAAGCGCGGCCTGCGTTCGGTGGCTCAACCGTAATATTCCGTCAAAAATTCCCTCTTCTATTTATTTAATTTACTTCGCATTGACCTTTGATTCGATTGGTGCGCTACAAAGTCCGATGTTGAGTTCACACGTGAACGGGTCGTTTCGTGTTGGGTTAATATTACGAAAAGAAAAAAAAATCCCAGTCCCTCATAAATTTACAGCCAATCTAATTTTTTATCACAAAAAATCTCAAATTAATTTTTTTACGACAAAAAATCATAAATTGATACACACGTAATAAATTTATCATAAATTAATTTTTTGATCACAAAAAATCTCAAATTACTATGACCCTTTTCTATTTTGGATTCGATAATTTTCTATTTTTGATATTACGGTATGCCATTGAGAAGATTTTGGCAAAGACTCCATTGATCACTTCAATTTGGATTTGGAGTATAAATAGCTTAATTCGAACATGGTTCATCTAAGGGTTAATACCACGAAAAATCCTAAACTAGTACATTTATGACAATTTTACTCAAAACTATTTTTAACACAAAAAATCCCAAACTAGTACACTTATGACAAATTTCTTCCAAATTAGTACATTTGTGACAAATTTACCCTTCGTTAGTTTTTGTTAAATTCAACGTCAATTACTGAATTGAATAGCATGTGACAGTTCACGGATATAACAATTTGAAGTTTTTACCCTCTATTTATCATATGTGTATCAATTTAGAGTTTTTTTTTGTAGTATTAACTAAATTTAATGAAAGGTAAATTTGTGATAGGTGTAATAGTTTAAGGTTTTTCGTGGTAAAAAAAATTAGTTTAGGGTAAATTTGTTATGGATATACTAGTTTATGGTTTTTGGTGGTCAAAAAAATAATTTGGGATAAATTTATCACATGTATACCATTTTGAGATTTTTCGTAGTAAAAAAATAGTTTTGGATAAATTTATTACAAGTGTACTAGATTGGAGTTTTTTTTTTGCGGTATTAACCATTTATTTAATAGTTATGTGAAAAACACAACCCAAATGTGATATTTTTTTTCCATGTAAAGTTACCGAAGTAAAGTATGCATAAACAATTTAATTTGTAAATCCAATCCATACATGACCTAAATAAGATGAGTAGCTTCCAAATCAAATCATCTAAAATGAATGTCGAGTATTTAGAAGAATATGATTAAGTTAATAACTTCTTGATTTTTAAGTTTATAACTTCATAAACTTATATTGAGTTCATATGATAGTTAGTAGCCAACGCCTTATTCATCTTTAACTCAATACAAGTTTATGATTTTGATAGAAAAAAAGGCAGAGAAGCTTTTTCATCAATTTATGCACGACGACTAAATTAGACTCGTAGTTCAAAATGAAATCAAGAGTATTTCATTTTTCATCCCCAAAAAATGTGATCCCCGTTGTTTGGTGGATAATTCAAAACATGCAACATCTATGGCGGTGGCCTAGTGTTATGGATTGATGATCATGAAATAAACGGGAAAATTATCCGAAAATTCATAAGCTTATTGTATTTTTGCCAATTCAATTTTAAATATTTTCATATTTTGCCAATTGAGTCAATTTGACTAATTTTGAGAGAAATCGCCAACGTAGACGTTGAACGATAGACATGGCATGGTCGACATTAACATAAATATTTTTAATAGCATTATAATATTTTTTAAATTTTTTATTAAATTATTTTTATTTTTATTTTTCTTCTTTTTCCTTCCTTAATTTTTCCTTTTCTTTTTTTTTTCTTTTTTTCTTTTCACCTTTTCTCTTATTTCTTATTTCTTTTTCCTCCTTAGGCCTTAGGCAAGGGCAAACCTTGCCCGATGAGGGTGGCATGTGACATCCAAAATTTTTTACATAATAATTAGAAGTTTTTTTTAAAAAAATTGTGGCCATTTGAAATATGATGTTTTATGACAGCGGATGATTTTCAGCATATTAGTGCATTCTTAGAATTATTGTTAAGTTTTTCCAAGAATTGGCAAGTAATTGACGAATTCCTTCTAAATTTGACCAATAGCCATTTTTTTTAATAGAAAAGTTGTTGAATCAAAAACCTTAGAAATGAGTAGTTGAAGCGGCTCTCTAGGGATGGTTCCATTTCCTACCATTTTTGAACCCGTCTTATGATAGAAGGGTTTAATTGGTCTTCTAAAGTAATTTTCACTTGGGGGGAGGGGGATTAGAGGTACCATGATACGAAAAGTGAGGAAAGCTAGCCGGAGAAAGCTCAAACAAATACAATCAAGTGAATGAACTTTTAAAGACTTGGAAAAGAATTCACTAGCAACTAGGTCCCAACTAGACTAGAAAGGGTCATCTTATTCTTTGGACATGATCTTTTTATGGGTATGTGAGAAAAGTAGATGGCTTTGCTTTGCAAGGACCTCCGATCGAAGAGACTAGCTAAGGCCAATTCAAGGAAAAGAAAAAGCTCCAATAAGTTACTCACCTACAGTAGAGAGTATTGCATAGGGATTTCCACTATTGCCAAAGACCCTTTTTTTGCCCACATCAAATGCTCATCGTGTGCTTACCCCCAAAAGCCTTATTTCTGCAGGCTTTACTACAGGCAAGTCCAAAACAATTTAGAAACTCCAAGCTACTCATGCCAAGCTATTCTCTCTACTACCAGGATTACTAGAGGTATAGCTTCACTACCAAAGGTATGGCTCTACTCCCGGATACCAAAAGATTGGATCTACTCCTTAGGATAGTCTACTTTTCATGCTAGCTCCAAATGCTATAACTTCCTTTAGCTTTCAAAGCATAAAGATAGCGAGTGATTACAATTAGGATATTTTCTTTACCCGGCCGCTTGTGGTAGCCTTGATTGGCTATATCTATATAGAACTAAGCTTTAGGTCTCTTTCTGTAGCTAATCGAAGAAAGTTTTTTGTTTTCTAAAGCTAGCTATAGTTCACTATCTTAAATAAAAGCATCTCTCTAGCCGTTGTCTGCAGGCTTCATACCCCTTTTAAGGGGGACACACTGCCCAATTGTTCTTCCGCTTGGTTTCTTCGAGAAGATACCAAATCATGATCATAAACGCAATTTTTCTTTCTCTTTTGGTGTGGAAGTGAAGAGAGACTGCAAGGCTTTGTCGTTTGAGAATCTTTTTTTCAATAGACAGTGGTTAAGGATCCCTTTGCCCTATTAGCAAAGCTACTTGATCATCTTTAGATTGGCGTATCTCCTCGTGTCACGAGGACTACCCCTTGGTCATGTTCTTCTATGGATTATTGGTTTGACCAATTTTATCTGACCTTGGCTTTGTTTTGCCTTGTCTTTTGAGCAAATAAGAGCTCGCATAGCTTCTATAATCTCCATCATCTTATCTAGCCTTTCTTCATTTTGTTGAGTTATGGCTTCTTTAGGGGATATTTCGTCTTCGTCGATTACAAAGACATGTTCTATCCTTGACACTTCTGATGAGACGGTACGCGCCAAGTCTTCAGACTCATCGGAAGATGGGTCATCATTGAGTTCTGTTTGGCTTTCGAATTGTCAGATATGATAACCGATGTTGCTCATGACACTTAAAATCCTTGGCTTTGAAGCTATAGAAACAAAAAGACTACTTGCTAGCTTTGTGATAGGAGCTTGCGCATGGGCACTAGCTCTATAGGAAATCAAATAGCATCGGCTACTCTTTTGCGTTAGGAGTTACGTTATTGTTATTTAGTTTAGCTTTCAGTTAGGAGTGAAAGGAACATCTTTATGAGATGAGCGTAATCTATATCTCTCTTTTCTTTGGTTAGGAACAATTCAATAGCTTGCTTTAGGGGACATCGAATCACACATAGCGAGTGGCTACTACTTTCTTCTAGTGGCTACTTTGCTTTAGGAGCCACTTAGTGTAGAACCTCATAGCTTGCTCTAAAGCTATTGCATTGATAGACAGGGCTTATCGGTACACTAAAGCAATCAATTGGGATGCCCCCAGAACTATATCTATAACATTTACAAACAAACCTAGCTCTTCAATTGACCCCTAAATCTTGGGGTAGAAAATTCCTTCTATTTTCCCAAAAAGATAGGAACAAAGATCTCATGGTAATGATGCACATATCGAAAGTTTGGAAAGTGGGCTTCCTCATCTAGACAATAATCACATAAAACGGGGGTGAGACAAGCCACAGTTGGAATTCTAGTTTCGTCGACCAATCTGTCCCCATGTTGTCTATGATGGGCAACTCAAGAAAGGATAAGATTAATCACAAAAGAAATGGATATTCTTCCCAGAAAGCCTCTATGGAAGAATTATTAATTAAGCCAAAAAGCTAAACTTAAGGATTCACTTCTTTGTGAGTGATTATTGAGCTGAAAGTCCTAGCTCTTGACTTATTGATTTGATGCCGAGAATTTGATCTACAAATGAAGCAGAAGCAGGCAAAAGGCTCAAGGCATGAAGGCTATTATTCCTTTCTTGAGCTAAATCATTGACCTTGAGCCTGATTTGATTAGGACATTTCTACATTTCATCTCAAAGAGGATCTCACTCTTTCTTTTTGGCTTAATTGAACAACTTGGCTCATGTCAATTCACTCTTTCTTTATCGCAAGCAAATAGCCAAAGAGTTGATGAAAGAGCACCGTCTTCTCTTATTACCTAAAAGCATCTGCAGAGCAGTTATTACAAAAAGACTAGCATCTCTAATAGGAAAAGCAAGCAAAGATTTCCCCTTTGGTTTGTTAGGTGGCCTCCTTCCTTGAGAAAAGTGAAAGTAGAATCAGACTCTCGAAGGTGAGATATTGCCTAAATAAATTTCCATTGAGTGGGATAGGTCTCAAAAAGCATTTCACCGGCACTCAGCCTTTCTCCCCTTACTCCAAGAGCTGAGCTCTATTTCTTCAATAACAATTAGGCCTTTTTATAATCCTACTAGCCTTCTCCCAAAGTGGAAGAAAGGGCTACCGACTTGGCCTACTTTGACTATGATATTCTTCTCATTTCGAAAGAAGAAGTAGCCCTGTTAACGACAATAGATTTCATAGCTGGAGATCTTGTTAATAATGAAACTCCTAATGAACAACGTATAACCGGGGATGAGCTCTTCTCCTCCCTTATAGCCAGTGAAAGCATTCCCATTATTCTTAGGATTCGTTCAAAAGAGAATTTCCCTAATTTGAACTTATCCCAGCTCTAAAGGCAGCTAGTAACTTGATAGCTCAAGAAAAATCATAGTCGACTCAACTTGAGCTACGAATCCCATTAGTGTTGACCTAGAAATGATGCCAGAGCACATCCCATTGATTTAGTGGTTTATCTTGACTCAATTGATGCAATGAAAACACCTGTTGATCTAGTTGCCCAGTTGATGAACTTGACCCAAGAGATATATGATAAACAAAAGAGTAATAGGTGGCATCAGGTCTAATTGATAGCATAGTGTAAGTATCATCAGTAGAAGCAGATCTAGTGTTAACAGGTTTGAGGATTCAAATGTCAAATTCATATATAATTTCAAAGTCACGTAGGTGCGGTCAAGCAAAAAAGCCCAAGAGCTCCCTACAAAAGATCACCCACATAGGCATACAATGTGCACCATACGGGTTAACAGAGATCGCTTGTATATATGGATTTGACACCCAAATTTGATAGGATTTGCCCGCCGTTCAATGATAATTTGAACTTAGTGGTCACCTTAGCGAGGTTCTTTCTATAGATAGATACTCTCGAGAAGTAGATGCGGCAAGTTTCGGCCAATCCATCCTATCTGGATCTTAATTGAAGCCCAAAAGACTTAGCAGGTCAAGCACGACAACGACATCGATTGCAATGTGTTGTTGAGCCTTGTCAAAAATCCATACCCCTTGGTATCACTAGCCCATCACTTAGGGCTATTTCTTGTTCATTGCCCCTGATAGCAAGCCCTATTTCTCATTCCACTAAAGCAAAACTAGATAATTCCATTGACTAGCTCAAAGACAAAAGCTGAATTGATTCACTTCCACACCTTAAGCATCATAGTAGCAGCCTAGCTCAAAGCTCCCCAACCCTCTAATGAAACTCGTTGTCTCAAAAAACTCGGCTCCTTACCTCGAGACCATGGGATAGGTCGAGCAGTGCTGCTCATCTTAGGTAGGCGTAAATAGGGCTGAGTTTGTTTGCTTAAGATGGCTATTTTAGCTACGTAGAGGCTATCCTGCTTCAATCAACTAGAAAAGCAAAAATTTTGATCACTAGGTTTATTTCTTGGTTGTCTTACTCATTTAGGGCTTACTCTAACTTTTGTATCATGAAATAAAGTCATGTGCAAATCTCTAGCTAGTTCAGATTCAAACATGACCACTAGATTGGACTAGAGACTGCCTCTTATGAGCCTTTCAAATTAGGTGGGTCTAGTTTACATGTGCAAAAAGTTAGGACTAGTGACTGAAACGGTTTCAAAGTATCCAAAGCCTGGAGACTACTTCATAGGGATCGATCCTTTTGAAGGGAGCTTTATTATCAAGAAAGGATGACTTCATTATGACTACATTGCTTTAAGCCAAATGGATGTTACAAAATGCAGTGATATGGAAACTATTTTCCGTATTTGACTAATTTGGACTCTTCCCCTTGTGTTTTTCTTTAAGTTTTGTTGGACTTCTTTCGAACTTGTGAGATTTCTTGGCCATCTCTAAGAGCGGCTTTTTCTCTTTTAAATTCTCTCAAATAAGTTCATCTTTTTGACATCCAAGCTTGCAAAGGATGACTTAAAAAGGTTCACGCTATTCAGAATGAGCTTTTGCGCCCGAAGACCGCCTAGCTTATTCCATATGATTTTGGTGGTTTCATCCTCGTCCTAAGGACGATCCTCATACCAAAACAATCACAAAGGCTGGAGTCAAAGAGCACCCAACCTTTAATAAAAAGAATGTATATTGCGACTAGCAAACGATATCCCAACTTTGAGATTAGGGGTTGAAAGAAATTCATGAGCCAAGAAAAAGACAAAGAATATAAAAAAGAAAAAAAAAAATAAACTATAGTGACTAGGAAAGGCTCGGAGATTCTATGGGAAATTGGAAACGTCGAAGTGAGCCTGTGGCTTATAAAAGGAAGATGAGGAATACGTGTGAAGGATATTCATGGTGTGTTTTGGCTCTCTTTGATTCATACGACTAGTGTAGTTGTTCGTATTTCATTTTAATTTGCCAAACCAAACCTATGTTTGCACTAAGTTACTTATGGACAATTGTGTGACATCCTGAAATTTGATCCACTCTCGGAATTTGTAATAGAATGGATATATATTTCATTGATGCACTGTAGTTAAATCTCACTCGGAACTGATCATTTTCGAGATGACTAACCAAAAGGGAATGGCTAGCTAGGAATTTAAGTACGTTGACCTAATTGCAGGTCGATACGCGTAGCTCCTAAAAGCCGCCCGTTAGTCTAGTATTTACTAGAGTCGCTATCATATGAATGTGGCCACAATCAGATTTCGAGCTTGGATAATCGAGTTTTTCAGGAATATCGCAATTGAAATTGACATCGCCCTGAAAGGCTTGAAAATTAGCCAATTAGTTTCGGAGTGCCGAGAAGAAAGGGTAAAATTGGAAAATTGCCATTCGCTCCCGTTCTTGTGCTAAATCTATGGCTAGAGAGTGTTAGTAATTTTAGTGAGGTTAGAAAAATTTTACGACGAATCCGGAGTCATTTTCGATCGCGATTGAGCCAAATCAGCATCGATTGAGTCCCACCTGGTCCTGAAAATTTCACGAATTTCGAGAAATGTCTCGTCGGTCATCTTTTGACCATTTGACCAGCTTTGACCGAAATAATTGAGGCCCAAGCTTTATCATCCAATTTTCATTGATAGTCCAAAAAATCAGTCAATTCGTTCAGCTTTAAGTCGCTTTCAGGGAATAGTGATTTTCAATAATTGTCTTAGAGATTAATATATGCTATCTCTCTCTCTCCTCCATGATTACACAGAAAAGTCCTCTCTCCTCTCTCTCTCTCTAAAATTCGGATTTCTCTCTCTCTCCCTGCTGAATTCCAGTTTTCTGCCTCAACTTCAAATCGGCCGCCGACGGAATCCAACCGTTGGATCATCGTGATTTTTGGGTATGTTGTAGTTCAATGTCTTGTGGTTCTATTCCACTTAAATCACCTTGATCCGAGGTTGTTTGACCTTCCAAATCTGCTTTGCCCGTTTCGGTCGACAAACCAGTTTTCTGCTACCCCGAATTTGATCTAGGGCTCATATTGATATATGTTGACCCCAGCGACCCCTATAGCTCATTTTCATGTGAAAATATTAATTTTCAGCTCGTGAACCACCCCATTGGCCTTGATCAGACCCGATTTTGACGAAATTCACCAGAATTTGTCGTGTTTTTTCGGTCGTCGCCGTGCGCTCCGGCTTCCACCGCTTTCTAGCTCTATTTCAGCCTTGATTAGGTAAGTTATACCTCTATTTCTCGATTAGATATTGTACATGCCATGGACTAGCTCTAGGGTCCGATTCGAGGTAAATCAGTTTTAGGAAAAATTGCCGGAATTGGCGTATTTGTGCAAATCGTTCTGTGACGAGGCTGTGGTATATTATTGGGGCTTTGGTATGTTTCTGTCTTGGTTGCATATATAGGCTGTTTGTGGTGATTGGAGTGGGTCCCCCGCGAGGTTCGGGTATCGAAAAATGGATTTTTGGGACTTTTTATTCAAAAATGGGCCAAATAGTATTTTGAAATTACTGTTCACGAACATCTAAAAACTGTTTCACGTGCTGCCCAAGTAAATTTTGATTTGAAAGTGACAATTTTTGTGAGTCCCGTGTGGATCGAGTACCGAAAAATGGGTTTTTTGGAGCATTTTATGCAAAATAGGGCCCAGAGCAATATTTTATATTACTATTTCAAATATTTGGGGCCCGTATTTGTGTTCAAAATAATATTTGAGGATGGATTGGATGTGTTCGATTTAAATGTTTGATTATTTATATCGAGCCATTGATTGACTGTTGTTTGAAATCTTGGTAAGATTGTGGCCCTGAATTGACCTGATTTGATATTTTCTGGCCCTGCGATTTTGAATACTTGAGTTGAGACCTGAGAGTTGGATCTAAGGGTGTTTGGTATTCTGAGAAGGGATTTAGAGGTTAGCTTGCTGAGATTTGTTCTCATATGTGATTGCCCTTATTTTTTCAGTGCCCTAGGATATAGCATGGCAGGGATACCACATGATTTGATATCCAGGTGGCGGAGTACCTAGTTGGCAAGGACAATTGATGGTGAATCGGTGGTTAATGAGGAACGTGGTCGCCCTGGGTTGGTTGCTGTTGTTAATATTTGTAAAACTGGTATTCATGTATAATACGGAACTAAAATTGTGTAATATATGAGTGTTATGGTTGCTAGTCCCTTGCTCATTTGTTGTCAGGGGTAAGGTATCGCTTTCGCTAGCGCAAAATTCGGATATTGAGGTTTCAAGGTCGGCGTACAGTCCTGGGATGTCGCAGGTATCGACCGTCGTTGTGCAGATGTCGCGCGCTCGATGGAGGTTTTGGGGCGTGACAAATTGTTTCCGAGAAAACTTCGTTCGAATTGCATGTGTTAAGCAAATGTGCAAAAAACCTATAAGCTTACACTGCTTTTACACGAAAAAGAAATTTTCAATGTCCGTTGCTCGAATCAAAACCTTTCTTTTCTTGTGATTAGAAGGAAAGATCACTCCTAAATGCAGCCTTTATCAAGTATAAGATACCACCAGACACACTTGGGTACTTCCATCTGCCAATCAAGGCTAGTGTAGCAAAGGGACTAGAAATGTGAGGCCCCTATATGAACCTTATTGAAAAAGCACCTGGCTATAGATAGGGCGTTAGCACTTTATTAATAACATAGAAAGGGTTTCAAACCAAAACCTACTCCTAACAAGTTGCTAAGTTCGGCTTTCGGGACTACTTAGGGTTATGGTTTATATAAAAAAGAGCCCCTCAGCCTTCTTTCTTATTTAAGGACTTCTCGCCTTATTGAATAGAAGGAAGTGGGATAGTGGAGGTGATGTCGATAAACCGATGCATGGACTAGGCTCCCATGTCCTGCCAACCTAAAAAAAAGTCAAGTTGTAAAATAACCGATAGGGAGTTAGAAACACGCAGAGTTAAAGGTGGGTCAAACTCACATAAGCATAAGGGAGGCACATTCATGAAAAACGAGAAGCTATGCCATGGCAGAATGACCAACTATGAATAGATCTTTACTTAGGGCTAAGAGTAGGAATATCTATTAGTCTGTATCGTGGGTCTACTAGTTACAAAGGCAAACATCCCCATCCAAAACATTTACATTAGTCCTCGGCAGGCATAAAAAATGGGACAAAAAGAGTCTATTTACCTTTACAATATTTTGAAATATATCGTGACCCTATCCATTCTTCTTTTTATTAAAAAAAAAGAGTTTCACATTTTCGAGGCTCGGGGAACAAATAGGCACGGGGAAAAGGAAGGGGGCTGCGAGCCCTCTTCGGTTGTTGTTCCCAAACCACCCATCCCCTTTTCCCCTTTGCTCGGCTAATGACGTCCAATCAAATCAGATCTATCAAATGAAGTGAAGTGATAGGATGAGAAGACTTATGGCGGGAGATCTCTATTCATTACACCTCCTTGACTAGTAAGGGTGGAAAAGAGAAGTGCACTCTTGCACACTAGCTGAAGAAAGAGCTTTGGAAGCTTACCAACAACCTATCAACTCCTAACAGTTGTTGGATCAAAGCAGGACATTATTCATTTGTCTGCCAACTAACAGAGGGCGTCCGATTCCTGTTATATGCGGATGTGGCAAAAAATTAATTCAACAATACATTATGCTTGCTTAAGATTTAAAACTTGTTGTCTACTTTCAAGAAATGTTTGGAAGAAAAGAACTTACAATAATCAACACTGCATTCTTCGAAAATTGAAGAAGAAGAACGATCTATTAAGAGAAGATTTACTCAAGAGAAAATCCTAATAGTTACATCCAATTACAAATTACACGAAAGTTGTCCCCGCCCCCCCCCCCCCCCCCCCCCCCCACCCCCTTTTTGATGGGGATTTACCCATCACAGAGATGAACAGAAGAATAGAAAAAACTTCATATTTACCTTTTCCACTTAATCCAAAAATAAGATTCGACATTATTCCATTCTTCTCCATTTTCGTGAAACTATTCGTCAAGCAAGGCAACTAATAAGTCATTGAAGGCTTTGTGTGAATAATGGAATGTAAGCATTACTCATTGAAAGGGTCCCACAGTGATCCATTATCTTTTCAAGAAAATGAAGTGAGAATCTGCATGAAGAAAATACTGAGATCTTTCTATATGGAAATATCAATTGATAAGATTATAGGCAAATTCTTGTCGGCAAAATGTAGAGAGAACAAAACCCGAATGGTTCCACCTACTCAAAATTAGAGGGGATACACCTACTACTAAAATCCCATTTTTGAAATAGTTGCATTCTTCTATCCAAGAAGAAAACTTAGAAAGAACACAGAAAGTTTGGATTCGAAAAGTATACTAAGGCAATTCCTTCACTGAGTACAACAAATGAGGAGCAATTTGTATCATTTCAAATCTCTATTCTTTTTGAAGAGAAGGAAGGAGAAAAATCGATATCTTCCTACCATACGAAGTACTTTACTTTACAACTATTCTTTATATAGTAATTCGACCTATTACTCCGTAGCCCCCCATCAGTTGACTATGAAGAGAAGAATAAAAAGGATCAAACTACCTACTCATTATTCAATGGTGAATCATAAAACACCAAAAGCTGAGGTATCTTATGGACCTAACATAAGTCACATCCCTCAGGACATAAGATTGAAATATCCAAACATTCCTCTTCAGAGTGGAAACGGACGTGACCAAACATTTAAAGATTCGTGTAGTCACTCATAGAGATAAATCTATCTGCATAGAGGATGTCTAGATCTATTTATAGATAGATTTCTATCCATATAGATAGGTATCTTCATGGATAGAGCAAAAAAATAGGGATCCATCTAGATCTTGGTTCACTATTTCATTTCATTTTTCTTTTTATGACAAGTTTGAAATCTGTAAGGAAAAATCGTTTTTCATTTATTACTTTCTAGGTCAGATCGTAGACGAGTGAGCAAAGCCAGGAAAGAGGGAAGCCTGTGATAGAGCAATTGACTAGATGTATAAGACTACTAGCCTGAGAGAAGGCGGCCTCTCTTGGCAAAGATGGCCCCATTTCTATTCTTTCTTTTTGATTTCAAGTTTCTTTCACTCGCTACCTTAAGAGGTAAAAAGGCTATTGCTTTTGTCTCAATCAAGAGAAAAAAAAAAGATATGATTAGTAGAGAATTCTATAACGTACGATTTGTAGCACCCAGATGATTCAATTCCTTTTGACGAATTAATGACCGCTGCGCACCTTAAGCGCTAGTTTTACTTTCGCATCTGGATGATGAGATCGAAAAAGGTTCTCGTTCTCGTGTATCTTGATCTGCCTCTTGGCACTGATAGGGATTGAAAGGCTTCAACTTATTTATCTACCTTATCCCTAGCTATAGTCTTCATTATCTGCTGGCTCCATACACTCCCTTGTAATTTAGTGTGGCAATGAGCACAAAGTACTAGGTGATCAAGAGATCCATGTATTGGCAACTCCTTGGACTTGCTCAATCTGTTATGAGTACTAGCTTTCTGCTCTTCAAATGATGTGTCCAAGACCAATTTGAATTTCGGAGTTAACATGTTCACCGCATGGTACCAAGAATGGATCCTCATCCACCAACATCACATCTTTATGAAAGTTATCTCTTATTCAAAGTGCTATGCACCTCTTAGTTAACTAGGTTGACTGATATCTAAGGATACCCATTGTCTTCGCTTACAAAGTTAGGTCCATCCTCCTTGGTTCCTTAGGTAGCTATGCCTAAGCTCGTTCACTCAGGATGATATCCTAGGAGAGTTCACTACTTCGGGAGAAAGGAGGAAAACGTCCAACCTTACGGAGACCGAGGGGACTGTCAAAAAAGAGGCATCACAAAATAAGGATATGCAGATAAAGCACTTATGATATTCATATAAAGTATTCTTGACCACATGCGGGCCATCTAAGAAGGAAGAAGACACATCTTTCAGCTTGAAATAAGTAAGCACCACAAGCAAAGAAAGTAGCTCAAAATAGCACTGGATAAGTTGTTCACTCCTTGCCATAAAAGTAGAAGTAGTCAAACTAGAGAGTCGTTAATTTCGAAACATAAGGTACTACTATTTTAAAACAAGAGTAGAGTTCATATGCAACTCATCCCACACGAGGAGAGAGAAAGGATAATCGAACACTAAGACGAGGAGTAGGATGGTATGAAATAAGTTAGCAGTCTTGAACCGAGACTTCAAAACTCTAAGTCTAGAGAGTGGTTAGATGGAATCATAGATTATCCGCCCTATTGCTACTTCCTCTATCCAAAAGCAGTTATGAACATCTTGCCAGCAAGGCTAATTTACATCGATCATTGATTAGCGATTGCTTTCTTAGTATGGCATCTTTATTGCTGTCTACTGGGGCTTTTGTATATAGATGTAGAAGGGAGCTAACCTCTATGGGCTTGGGTATGATAATATCTCTACATACTTCCTACATTGATTGAATCTAAAAGGGCCCTTTTTGACGCATTTAACTAATCGTCTTTCATTCTAAAAAGCCAACTAAAAGTGATTACTGCTAACTATTAAATGGGTCACTATGCTTAACACGTAGCCTTTCTAATCCTTATTCACCATGGTTGAGGAAGGGGCAGATCCATCAGGCATAGAGATGTTAGCTTAGGTACATGCATCTCTTAACCTCACGCCTTCCTATTTGATTTAATCAATAGACTGAAAGTGCTCACTGGGCTTCAAATAGAATAGAGAGCCTATATACTTATCGAATTCCTTTTATCAAAGACCGATGGCCCCCCTTCGAAGTTTTATTTGTGCCTTTCGCCACTCCATCGTCCATGCTTTTCTTAAAAAATTGGACATCGAGAAAGGGCACGCTTGCCTCTTTCAAGCCAAGCTACATAATCAGGAGGATCTAGCCAAATGCTTTGATGGAGGGATAGGCGCCTACCAAAGTGGCTTTATTGAAAAGGGGATATGGAGCCTTGCTGGGGAATTTTCCCCTCATTTTCTTCAGGTTGGCCAAAGAGATGAGCATATAATTTAGTAAGGAGAGTTTCTTTTCCAAGAGCACTCCCTCATCCATTTTTTAGGGTATAATAAGTGGATCAGATCTTGTTTTCCCTCTTCCTTTCTTCAGGCTGAAAAGCCTTCTTCTTCCTTCCAACCTTGCCTACCTCTCTTTAATTGAATTTAATTCTTCGAAATTCCCCTCCTCTTTTCTAAAGGTAGTTGAGGGAAGCAAGTGACTCTAGGTCTTCTGGAAAGGTAGGTAAGTAAGTGAGTTAAGTTACTCAAGGGTAATTTAAACCACTCTTCTTTCAGCTTAGCTCTTGTGAAATGGTCTTTGGGGTTTGCTTTCCCCTGTTACTATGCCTTATCTGGTGAAATTTTATCGACTCTTCTCTCTTACTTTCATGGGAATGATAATAGTTATGGTTTCACAAGTTGTGAACTCTTCTTCTTCTCTCAGCTATAGTGGGTGACCCAATGAAGATAGGAGAAGTGGTTACGTCTTAGCCCAAGGTTGCTTTATAAAGCTATGATTCAATCTCTCAAGATCTCAGCTTTAGATTTGATGCTTTTCATCTCTTTTAACAAAATCGAATCCACTTTTGATCCCCTACTGAAGGAATGTATGTCAGTCTTAGTTTGGTTCTTTGCTTTGTTCACTTGGAGTTCTGTCTTTTTGAAAGAGTTAGATCACTTCCTATAACAGGGGCAAAAATTCCCTTTATTTATTCTTCGATTGCTCTTGCTTTCCCTTCTTCCCCGAGAAATGAGTCAAACTTGGGCTATTTAAAGTAAAAAATGTTGTGATTCCCCCTTGGGAGCACTTTCATACAAATCTCTTTCTCTTTTTAATACAATATATAATTTTGATTACTATCTCTTCAACCTTTTGTTAATTGGCGAGGCTTCTCAAACCTTTTTTCATAGCTTCCCCTTTCTGTAGGTGTACTGATTCTGGATACAAAGAAGACCAAGCCTATGGATTACAATACCCGGTAAGTCCATCTCTTGTTATTTGATATGATTTGAAAAAAGCATGCCATGAATGACTCTTGCCCTCGGCTCACTAAACTATAGGGCTTTCTATCCATATGAAATGAAAGCGGGTGTGAACTTCCACCTTCCCCTCTAGCCAAGGCAAGCTTTTGCAGCTCTATATCCAATTCCTATTGCTAAGCTACATTTCCCACCTTCAAGCTAGTTGAACTAGAGCCTTATGCCAATGAGAACCAAGAGAAGAAGGAAATTGGATTCCCAAGGACACATATGTACTATGCTATTCTTTGGATTTGATTTTTTCTTCCTTTTTTAAAGAAGATTTTTGGCAAGGTCAAGCTCCCTTACATCATCTAAAAACTCGACTTCAACTAAAGGCACAAGGGAATCAAGAGTTCAAGAGCACAGAACATAAGAAATGCACATGCGTCTCCTTGAATAATGAAGTCTAAGATAAAGAAAGAAAGGTAGAGTGGGCGTCTAGTTGCTTTGCATGGATTAGCATGGTTGCCCCCCTTTACTAGTTGAGGCTTGGCCTTCAACTCTGCTTGCCTCTACTGTTTATGTCAAGTGTACAAGCGTTGTTTAGTGGGATTTACCCTTCAAGACAAGAATTGTTTTTCATCTTCTTGAAAAAGACCCTATATAAGTTGAGGTCTTAACTTGACTTCTTGAGCTTAATTGATTGTTGAACTAGTAGCTCTAGATCGAGAGCTAGATGCTTACCTTATAATTATTAAATGGGGAAAGGCGTACGTGTAGGCTAAAAGAAAGCACCTTCCTTTGGGCGTGAAGCGCTCTATTAGTCTTTCATGTCCTACTTTATTTGTTTCCCCCCTCTACTAAAAAGGTTAAATCGGTTCCCTCCTTATACAAACTAGATAGATAAGGTTTCGAGTGTCCGTTATGTTGATGGATCCTTTCTTGGCGGTTTTGTAGTTTAGATAAAATCTTTTATTCTCGACTCAAACCAATTTGGATTCAAAATTGACCATTTCTTTTAGCACTTGATCTAAACTTTCATTACAGTTATGGTGCTTTGCCTCCTTTACAAAAGGATGGGGTCTCGACAACAGGCCTCCTCTACCTTTTTATTTTTGATATACCACATTTATTGTTTTCATCTTGCCCGTCTCTCCATCATAATTTCAAAGAAAGACACATGCAAACCCGTTTTCAAGGGAATGAATCAGGTGTGGGGTTAGCTTCAGATTTGTATAGGTGATCGAATGAAGAGCATGTGGGTTTTTTTTTTTAACTTCCTTAGAGGAGAAGCCAATGGATTGTGTGATTTGATTATTCTTAGTAAAGTAGTTAAACATCTAGTGGCATGTATTAAAGTTTATTTTGTGCATATGTTCACAGGAGATGAAAAAGGCTTTGATTGTGTAATAGCTTTGTGCC
>JAGVVM010004947.1:0-46073 GCA_019149425.1 Psidium friedrichsthalianum
TTTTTATGCCTACAATTAGTTCAATTAAAAGATTTATGCCTGAAATTGGTACCAAATCCAATAGAATTTACAATAATTTTTGATACTTTGCCGTTTTCGTTACATTATTTAGTGAATTGTCATGCATGATGTCATCATCAAAGGATGTGACCCCATGCATCACTAATTGGACTTTATTTGCATTTGATATGGCTTTAAGTTTCGGATCATATTAACAAGAGATGCAGCCGCTTTTCCCCAAAAAGTCTACCCAAACGCGCCCAGAGTGCCCCTGAAACAGCCTCTTTTCCTTGATTTTGCCTGCCAACTCTCTTCTCCAAGTTTCCCTCTCGCAAATATCTCTCTTGCGTGGTCTCTGTAGTTGAGTCTGGCGAAGATGAGTGGGTGGAAGTGCGGCGGAAAGAGAGAGCGGCGTGGGCTTCTTTCTGCCTTTTCTTCTTTTTTGCATCTCTCTCTCTTTTCTTATCTACAGCTGAACTTCTTTTGAGCAAGTTTTGCTCGGGGATCCTTGTGCAAGCGTTCTCTTTTTCCCTTTTTTTTTTTTTCAAAAATTAAGAAGAAAATACTTATTTATATTTTGGCCCCTTTTTTGAATTTTAAAAACAACCGAAAATAATTTAAACTTAAATAGGGACCGATTAAATTAACTGTCGACAGGGCGTTACGTTAGAAAAATTTTAGAAATTAGAAAAATATTTAGAAGGCCAACACATCGAATCCTTGCACGTGCCACGTTGGCAAAATTATTTGAGCATGACCAGAAGGACTTGTTTGCGTCAGGCTCAATATACTTGGAATCTAATTCCACATTGGCAAAAATAGTTAGGATCATTTATACAATTTCCCCTTTCTTGTGAAAAATATCAGCCAGACCACATGTACCTTTGGCTTCTATGCATATATATCACAATGAATTATTATTCAAGGATTGCTTATGTACGACACCACTTAGATCTGTAAATTGCTAGCATTGGACTTTTCTCGTTACAAGAAAAGATTTCGGTGATCTCTTCATGAAAACAGCAAAAACGCATACACAATATTTCGTCGTGTCACATCATTATGTCTCTATTCGTTATTGATTATATAATCATAACTCATGCTTATTTAGGGAAATGGACCTTTTTTTTTTATTCCAGCACAGTGACATATTTTAAGTTCTTCACGTATTAATTAGTAGACAAACCTTTAAGTTGTTCATGCGCATTTTGGAGATAAACGGTAAAATATTTTACGGATACATAACATTGTGTGTTATGTTTGTGAATTTAATGTGGAGCACGACATTTTTGGTCGAATAACGTTAAACGCTATAGTTGTTTCATGCTACGATAACATGCGAGTCGGTAGTCTTTTCTAGGGCACGAATCAACTCTTTCTCTCTCTCGTCCCGCCCAAGCGCCTCTCCTACTTCACTCGCACCGTCTTCGTCTCCTCAAACTTAAGCTGAATGTGACCTCCGAATTCTTTTGCACTGGTTTCCGATCGAGCTCAGCTGTCCCTTCTCTCTCTCTCTCTCTCCCCCGGCCTGGAACTCCTTCTCCAGTCATGGCCCCGACGATCGAGTTGAAGGACGAGGTCGAAGAAGAGCACGTGGAGACCTCCGATTTCTTCTTCGACCGAATCGGCGAGCCGGTCCCGGTCAAGCCCGCGAAGGGTGGGGACGCGATTCCAAGCTGTACGACCCGGGCTGCCTCCCGTCCCAGCCGCTCGCCGTCTCCGAGCGGTTCCAGCTCGTCTTCGTGGCCCACTCCTCCGGTGAGTTGTGTACCTCGATTGCGCTCGCTCGATTGATCGCCCTGTGGTGGTGCGCGTCGGTGCTAATCGTGTTCGGACTGGGCAGGATTCTGTGTCGCGAGGACCAGGGATGTGATGGAGTCGGCGAAGAAGATTAAGGAGAAGGGAGGTGGATCTTCCGTGCTGGAACTGAGCGTCGTAGACGTACCCGTGGGGACAGTTGGCTTGCTCTCGCTTTCTCCTGATTCTTCGACGCTTGCAGCTTCTGTTGGCGGAACTGTTAACTTCTTCTCTATTAATTCGCTTCTCAATAAGGTTAGTTCACAGTCCCTTTTGTAAGATCATGCTGTATGTTTACATGAGAACATGGCTGAACCTTTGGGAACGGAGTTCCTTTTCCAGTTACGCTCCCTACACGTGGAAATCCTTAAAAAATGTTGAGTTGCCTCGTCATGTTGTGATTCTTCTCTGAGCTTGTTCATTGAGAATTCTTGTTAGACGCTGAACAATTGGCAAGTGACGCCTGTGTTGTTACATTCGGGTCAGATTAGGAATAGGTATAGCTGGCCCTGCGTTTTGGACATTTTCCTGTGTATGCTATTTTGGCTTCTGGGAATTAAGAAATCTCTAGTTACATCCGCTTTCTTTTTTATATCTGCAAATGATTTTAGGGTTCAAGTTATCAATAGTAAAGACAGAATTATGAACCAAAATGAAATATGTGGACAGTATCCTCCCTTAGCAATGAGCAACAGCCCTATAGATGTGATTGCCCAGTTGAGTTTTATTATCTTGGTCTAGCTGGAGCCTCATTTTGTGGGACATAGACTACTGTACAAAACCGTTAATAATGTGATTTATTAGGTTGCACTCACATCAACAATTATCGTCTTTGTACATCTGATGCGCTGCACATGTACAAAAATCTGGTTGCACTCACATCAACAATTGTCGTCTTTGTACATCTGATGCACTGCACATGTACAAAAATCTGGTTGAATTTACATCAACAATTGTCGTCTTTGTACATTTGATGCACTGCACATGTACAAAGGTCTAAACCATATTTTGAAATAGGCAGTGATTGTTTGCGATTTGCATTTTTATCCACGTATTTTTCTGTATTCTCCATATATTTTGCATGCAGGTTATTTGCTAGGCTAGTAGATAAATTGACTTAAAACCAAGAAATTGAAACACTTAGACATGGGTTTGAAAGAGAAAGCTTCCTTGTATGACCGTTAACATCATGTGTAGTTCTTAGAATTCTGTATTTCAACTTATATTGGATAAAATTATGTTGTCTTTGACTTTTGTTCTTCTTTCATAAAAGAGTAATACATATACGCTTTCTGACAAGGCTTTGCTTCTAATTGAGCTCTTCAATCGTGCAGGAGCAAGTACCTTTTTTTGCCTGCTTGATAGAAGAAGGAAGTTCTGTAAAGGACCTGAGGTGGCTAAAGAAGAGACAAATTCATACATTCTTCTGACAAGCTGCGGGAACCTGTATCTTGGGAGCATTGATGGACCTTTAAAGTCTTTAATGGATAATGTTGATGCAGGTATGCATTTAAAATCAAGAACTTCTGCGTTAGGCTCTGCTTATTATGAGTGGTAATTTTAAAACAAGTTTGTTCCATAGAGACTTTGTTGCTTGTTGCCCTTGATTTCCATGCTTCTTTATTGCAATATCAATTCATGTTCGAGAACCTGGACTCTGTTTCAATGTGTCCTTGATTTCCACGCTCCTTTTTTATTGCAGTATCGACTCATGCTCAAGAACGTGGGCTCTGTCTCAATGTGTCCTTTTCTCCCCTTGAGTTTGAGAGACCAACATATATACTGCTGATTATTTGGATTTATGAGGATAAACTGGACTATATATATTATGAAAGCTTGGGCATCCGTTGAGCCCTGATTAAAGTTTGGAAGTTCCACCAAATAGCTTTTCTTACGTGGTAGGAAGAATTGACGTGAAACTTGCGCTTAGCTTTCTCTTAGCATGCTGTCTTCATTTACGTTGTGTGGTTATGGGAGAGCGTTCAAATCTTGATGGTTATCTGATCCAAGAGAATCTCTTGCTGAAAGTTCCATAATTGGATCCAACATAAGAAATTTCATCTTTCTATTACTCTTTTGTATTACAATGAGCTCCGGAATGAACTTTGCTCTGGCTTTCACAAAGTATGCTTTTAGATTACCTTGACCATCATGTTTTGTCTAGTTTGGTAAGGTTCATTCTGTTTACTTCTTTAATGCTGCTTTATGGGATATTAATTATTTGTTTGGATGGTAATGCCTTAAAATTAATTTTGGATGGTAATGCCTTAAAATTAACATAAAAAATTAGCATAGTCATTCTTGTTATTCTTCATTCTCTGTTTATGCCTTTCTCCTTCTAGTTGACTGCAGTGCAAAAGATGATTATATTGCTGTGGCAAGAAATAACTGCCTAAGCATTCTTTCATCCAAATTGAATGAGAAGTTGCACATCGCATTGTCACTCCAACCATGGACAGGAGAGTCTGATGACTTTAGTGTGAAAGGTACATTGAACCTGATGTTCAAATTCAGATGTTTGTGTTTGGCAATTTGCTCATAATTTGTTATCTCAAGGCATACCTTCCTATAACCATGAGCAAGAGGTTAGTTGGAAGATGATCATTTATGCTGTATCTTTGACTGAGGTTAAATTTCCTTCAGATAAAGTTCAGTCCATATTTGCACGTGCAAGGGTTGTTTATTTTCATATACGAATTCTGCTCACACTTGAATTCTTTCTAAGGAATAACTTCGGTCTTTAAGGTATATATGGTATGCTGACCAAACTAGGAAATGGTCCAAAAGGAGTTATTTGTCAAATTCACTTTCTGATGAATGGTATTCAGGTTGTATGTTCCATGTGAGATGATTCTAGATAGTGAAATTTTAATAGGTATGTAAGTATAGATTTATAGGCTTCATAGTGTGATCATATCCTAAGATTTGAGGTCTAGTTATTTTCCCACCATGTTGATATCTGCAATACTGAATTTCTTGTACTATCTTGTCAGTGGATTCTCTCAAGTGGGTTCGTCCCGATTGCATCATTCTAGGATGCTTTCAACTTACCTCGGAGGGCATGGAAGAAAGTTATCTTTTGCAAGTAATCAGGACCAGGGACGGCAAGTATTTTCATGTGGGTGAAACAATTCTTGACATATTTTTCACTATCAATTGTTTAATACATAAAAACATTTGGCAATTGATATTGTTATCGTCATCATCATCGTCATCGTCATCGTCATCATTAAGCAGCAAGAGAGGTTCACGAGCAAGCTACTTTAGTAACTGGAAAATTAAATTGTAGACTCTTGTGTACTCGAAGAACAATTAACAAGTGATTTTTCTGAACTTGATGTTAGAATGATGTTATGGTAATCGGCTTGGAATTGAAGTAGTTTTAGTCTCTACTTACTAGATCTGGTCGCATTGATCTGCCATGATCCCTCAACTACCACGTCGTCTTGTATTGTAAATACTTGCTGCAATGGTTTCCAAATTCCTGTTGTAATTAAATTGTTTCCTGTGGAATCCTGTGACATGGTTTTTTTTTTTTTCCTTGTGCCATTCTTAACATTTATTTTCTAGTCAAAATTTTGCTGTCTCAAGATGTCATTGCAAAAGAGAAGTTTTTGGTGCACTCTCTGTCGTGGCTATACAAAGTTTCTGCAAATATTTAGACGAGTCCATGGCTGTTAGATGTTGCCACTAGGATGGTGAAGGATAGGGCATATTCCTATGTCTCGATAGTTTTCCATTTCCCTATGATGACACGCAAATGGTGGCTTGCCATTTGCTATATGTATAGCAACATATTTGAATGTGGGGGTGCTGATCCTGTTGAATGACGTCCTCAGGACTATGTCCAAGAATTTAAATTTACAAACCACCTTTGTTCTCTCTGATTATGTAGCAATATGATGATTTAATTAGTCATTTTTGCAATATTCATTTCTGTAGGCTTCTTCTGAGGTGATACTGCAGTCCTTTTGTGATGTTTTCCCTGGAATTGTTGATGATATTATACCCGCAGGATGTGGGCCGCTTCTGTTCTTTAGCTATTTGGAACAATGGTAATGCCCTATTTTTTACTTTCTCTCCACATTTTATTTCTTTTATTTGTCATTGAGACATTGATTGCTTGCATTCCTTCGCATATCTTGTTTGAAAGAGTTGTAATTTTAGAATATTTCAATTTGTTTTTCTTTTGAATCATGCCCATTTAATACATGATTTTTTTTTATCACTCTGTGGGGTGCAAAGCCCTGACTATTGATCTAATTTGATACTTATTGGAATTTGGTCTTCCATCATGGAAATCATCCAATCGGCAAATTAACAAGAGTTAAATGCCTGTTCGTGAATTTGAACTTCTTGCTTTGGTTCTAATAAACATCGACCTTGCGAGAAAGTTAAACTGACATATTTCCTCTTTGTTCCTACTTATATATAAATATTTGACTTTTGATAATACCATCAGAGATTAGCAACTTCACTTTTCCCTTCTGCAGTATCCATGGAAACGATCTTGCATAATTGATAAAGGTTAATATCTTTTCTTCTTCTCCATAATTTCAGCAAGCTTGCAATTGCCGCTAACCGAAAAAATGTGGACCAGCACATTATCCTGTTCAGTTGGTCACTTGGTGAGGAGATGAATGATGCAGTACTTGTTGATATTGATCGAGATAACTGGCTTCCAAGAATTGAGCTTCAAGGTACATGAGGTGTAGTTATATAATAGATGGACTTATATATTGACTTGCAGAAATTTGTAGTCATTTTCATTTAATACATTATTTGCTATTTAGTCTATGTAAACATTTTTCGGGAAGATTAGATACGTACTCTGTCCATTCCTTATCAGGGTTCTGAAAGTGCTAATGTTCTCACGAGGACAATATAACTACATATTCCTGCAGTTTCCTGTTGCTTTTTGGCTTCTCTTCTTGCATTTTGATTATTTGATGTATGAACCAATCTGTACTAAAGAGATTTGAAATTCCGTTATGGTCAGAAAATGGTGACGACAATTTAATCCTGGGGCTTTGCATTGACAAAGTATCCATGCTTGAGAAAGTCAAAGTTCAACTTGGAGTTGAGGAACAAAAGGACCTTTCGCCATTTTGCATCCTTTTATGTCTTTCTCTAGAAGGAAAGCTCATTATGTTCAATGTTGCCTGGTATTCTCCTTTGCCCTCTCCTAGTTGCTTCATCGTGGTTTACCTTAGTTATTCTGTTGTGAAGATGTTAGGCCTCTTCGACTCACTTCTGCTACAGAGCCTGATGTGTTATTTCTTTGTAGCGTTGCAGAACAAACTGATTTTCCTGACACTGGCTGGCCGTCTGACGTGGAAGAGGATATTTCTGGAGTTGAAGCCCAAGAAGAAGTCAGTTCCACTGTTTCCTCAGGTTTGGGAGAGGTGATTTCACAACAAGTTCCTACAGGTCATCAAATTAATGACATCAGCACAATTGATTACAACTTACCAAAAGATCGCGAGAATGCTGTTAAAGCTGACACAAAGTCTTCTGAGTTTGCTACAGCCAGACTAATAACTAATCAAACAGAGAGGAAAGAAGCTGTAACTGGAACATGGAATCTAAATCCCTTTGCACTTCCACAAGGATCTAATGTAATGCAAAATGCTCTGGATAAAAAGCATTTAGTTGGTGCAGTTTCCACTCAGTCTCTCCTTCCAAGGCCCCAAAGCACATCTTTTGACCAATCAACATTGAAGTTCCCACTGCCTAAGGAAATACAGAACATCACAGAAAGCAAAGAAGATTCTAAGCAGATTGTAGGGGTTGGATCTAGTCCTCCATATGTGGAAAAATGGAGAGTTAATTCCATTAGTACTGCTCAAGTGATGCAAAATGATGTTCATGCTGGTCAGAAAGTGGCAGCTGAAACAGCTTCACATGGTTTTCAGATCTCTCCATCTCAGACATGGCTGAGTGGGAAAGTCACATCTTCAGAGAGCTTTGAATCAAGGTCTGCATTCACTTCAAATCAATCTGAAGGCAACAAGTTTCAGATAGCTTCTGCCAATGTTCCAACTACCCCTTTTGGAAATCCCATACCCAAAGAAGGCGCTGCCCCACCTGCTTCAGTAAATCAATCTGGTCTTTCAGTCAAAGGTGGACAGAGAGCTTCGAAGGAGGTCGGGATCATCGAACCATTGCCTTCTATTCGTAGCTCACAGTTGCTACAGGAAAACTCTGCTTCAGCTTTACCATCTAGCCATCATTTGTATCCCTCCATGGAGAACATAAAAAGTCTGCCCCAGACTGGGATGTCTAAGAAGGATCCAATCACGTCAAAACAATCTGGCAACGTGAGATTCTTTTGTGATGAAATAACCTCTTACCCGTTACGTGCTTAATCTTGATTATAAAAAGTTTGTACATTTTCTGCATCTTCTTATCTTAACCAACAGTGCTGATCATAGGATTGATTGTTAAATATGGTGAATATAAATTCGCTTGCCATCTCTGTCATGATTTGCATAATTTTATCTTACTCATAGTCAATTTGTCACTTGAACACCTTAAAATTCTTAGTTTTTATTGGTATTTTTTATGCTTAGGTCTTTGGGTTTTAGTCTTCATGGTGTGGTTCAGGAAAGGGATTGTTCTGGATTCAGGTGGCTTCTTGTTTACGAAGGACTAACTTTCATCGAATTCCCAGATCAAGGAGATGGTCAATGAACTGGACACCCTTCTGGACTCTATAGTGCGGAAGGGTGGCTTTAGGGATGCATGTACCATCTCATTGAAAGGTCCAGTTGAAGAGATAGAAGAGGGAATCGGGAATCTTTCTAGCCAATGCATGATGTGGAAGGTATAAGTCAAAGCCTCACATTGTTAGCCTTTGTGCTTACTTGCAGTTTCTCTTGTAGCTGTCAGTGCTTTCCTGTCTTGGAATTCTTTGTAAGGGTTATCTTTTATTCTAAGTTGTTGTATATTGCGTCCATTGACTGCTTTAGTATAATTCAGTTTATGTTCTTGTGCATCTATGCTATGTCGCTCTTCAGATGAAGTTTTTCTGATTGCTGGAAACTTGGTAATTTTTTTGCGTCCCTTCCAATATAAGAAACAAGGACTCTGAGTTCCTTTCTGTTATTAGATGGTAGATGCACGAGTGCTGAAGAGGTCACTTCTCATTTTTTTATGAGCGCCTAAATTGCTTTTTTGGTTTTCCATATCTGTCTCTACGTTGCTTCAGATGGTTGTACTTGCACCATGATTTTGTGCGGAGCTTTAATATGTTTGTTTTTTAGTTCTCCCTAATTTCTCACTTTTACTGTATTTGTAGCTGTTTCTGATAATCTTGTTGTTTTGCTCCTCTTATATAGTAAATTATGCACGTCCAAGAGTCTTGTTGTTTTGCTCCTCTTTTGTAGTAAATTATGTACGTTTATATCTTTGGTTCCATCAAATTGCACTTATGTGTTATTTAGTTTTAGTCTTGTTTAATTTGGACATTGTAGAGTATAATGGATGAACGACTTGAAGAAGTTCAAAGCCTGCTTGACAACACTGTACAAGGTACTTCCAGTTTCAAGGCTTTCTCTAATCAGATGAATGTATGTATTTTTGGAAGCATCTATCTATCATATTAAGGCCATAGGCGAGTCACTGATTTTGCCAATTCTACTCAACCATTTCTTGCGTATACACAATATGCTGGTGAATAAAGAAAATTTCATCACACAGCAGAGTTGATTTACTACATTCCTCTGACTTTGTAGCCTGGTTGTGTTTTTGCCATTTATACTTTGTTTAACTGATTGACTAAGTTTGAAACCACCCCCCCCAAAAAAAAACCAGCTTTTCGCCTTTTTTTTTTTTTCAGTCGAACTACTTTTCACCCTTCATTTGGTGAAGTTCTGCTGCTTCTCCTTTTCACTGGATTGTCTAATGAAGTTAAGCTTTATCAACAATTTTTCATGTGGCTTTCAGTTTTGGCGAGGATAATGTATGTGGAAGGAATTGTTAAACAAGCCAAGGATGATCAATATTGGGAACTTTGGAATCAGCAGAAGTTGAGTACAGAACTGGAGATGAAGCGGCAGCATATGTTGAAACTAAACCAGGTTAGGGTCTCCTATGTATGTTGTTTATGCATATCCTTCTGTTCGGATGAAATATACTGATTATGTGTAATATTCCAGGATCTGACTAATGAGTTGATTAAATTAGAAAGGCACTTCAATACCCTGGAACTTAACAAATTTGGTGACATGAGTGAAGCTCGTGGAGGTCGAAGAGCTCTCCAAATAACACGAGCCTGCCAGGTTTGACTAGATCTTCAGTTTGAGTTTAGCATAAGGCTTTTTCTCCTTTTGATTCCAGTACACCATCCTATTAAAATTGCAATCTCATCTAATAGTTTCTTTGCACTCCCAAAAAATTGCTCAAACTGCCTGAAACTTTTCCACTGCTAGATTTTGCACAATTAAACCCAGCCGGCGTTGCCACATTGGCAGACTGTGTTTCCATTATGTATGACCTTTGTCTTAGCTTTGGTGCGAGCGTATCATATTGGTTGTATGGCATGCTTTACACATTTGAAGAAACTTGATGCGTGATTGATGGCTTATGCTGTAACTTGCAACATTAATTCAACCATTTTGCAGATCGACTCAATCCTTAAAAAGTTTATATAACACGATGACATCACAAATAACAGCTGCCAGCAACTTTCCGACTATCTCTCTAGACAAATGTCAGTGTTGAGTATTGAGTCGCCTCCGGTTAAGCAGAATGTTAAAAAAGAATTGTTCGATGAAATTGGAATTTCCTATGATTCCTCTTTCTGCTCTCCTGATGTGACGAAGGTTTCTAAAAGTACTGGAGATAAAAAGATCACGCTTTCTAATACCGCTGCTACGAAAGATCAGTCTGGAAGACACCAGACTAGTGCTCGGAAGCCTTGTGAAACGGAAACTGCCCGGAGACTTAGAGATTCTCTGGATCAGGTGATTATCTTGTTAAGTCAACTTTTCATTTTTGTTGATGCTATGGTTTAGAAGATGACTTTTATTTCATGCTGAGTAGAAGAAATGCCTCTTTCGTGGAATGCTATAAGTTGATTGAGTGGCTGACCAGTCAACTCAAGTAGTGTGTTGTGTACTCAGCCAGCAGCAGAGACTTGCTTCTGCTGCTTAGCTGTCTGCTAAAGCACTTCTTCCTGATTATATCATGTCATGCAGAATATTCTTGTCTCCTGTTTGATGCGAAATTACGTTAGAACTAAGAAATGCATACAAAGGAGAAAATGAGCATGCAGGAAATTTTTGTACCTTTAAATACCGAGGAACATGGACCTTTCATCTGAACTATCGACATATCATGAAACCATACCTTCATACATTCTGGAGAGTGCAGAGTAACAAGTCTGTTGAGTACTCTATAGTTCACAAAACAGAAGTGCATAATGCGCTGGTGTTATGGAACTAACATGCCAAGCTGAATAAATGGTGATTGAGAAAGGGATATTGGAAGTAATGCAACGAGAAAATTGCGCGGACATAAATATACCAGTTGTTCCTTGAAGAATTTGGCCAAAGAGACTCTTGTCTTCTTAAGGAGACTAGGGAAGGTGCAGACTTGTTAATTTTAGATACAAAGTAAAGCATTTATATGGATCCTCGCATGTCTAGTCTCTGAACCGAAAGATCAACCGACTTTGCTTTTCACATGGCACTCATGATTAAATGGTGCCCTAAAAATCTTTTGTATCATTTGTCGATACAGAGCTGGGCAAGTTATGAGCCTTCAAAGACAACAGTTAAAAGGATTCTGCCACGAGAATACCAGAAGGATAGCACAAAGTCGTCTTTGTTGATGGATGAGCCATATCTTTGCTCTTCAGAGAGATTGGCAGTTGCTAAGTCAAATCACACTACCCCATCTACCTACGCACGTCGAGCAAGAGTTAATGGTTAGTGGTGATTTAACTGATTTTCTTCTTTTGGTAAGTTCAATAATCTGAGGAATGGCTGTTTAATCTATTTGCAATAATATATGTACTGCAGCCTTGTATGAGATTTCTGGTGAAAAGGCATTTAAGAGCCCATCTAGTCCTTTCAGACAGGTTGATGGAACCTCAGGATCAATGGTTCCGGTGGCACAAAAAGGCAGTATCTTTAGTTACTCCTTGTCTGCATCCCAAGCATCACTTATTGACGGACAAACCAAACAGAGGAGTATGAGTAGCAGTAAAAACAGTCTTGCTGCAGAAAATTATACTGGTGAGACTATTGTTGATAAGTCAAAATCAGTTTTCGGTGATCAGATCAAGCCACAATGGTAGGAGACACCAGTATTCATCAGACTCCAGCTATCTCCATAAAATCACCCGTGCAGACTCTTGAAAAATCTAGCGAGACTTTTAGTTTGAGTACTAAAGAGACTGTTCTTGCTGAGTCGACAAGTGGAAATGTGAAGCATGGGTCCATAACTGAAAGCTCACTCTTTGGATCCCGAAGGAGTGAGGACCCACTGCTGGCTGCCACCCCTAGTGCTCCTGTGTCCAATTCTCATCCTGAAAAAATTCCAGATGAACATCCAGTAATAGGCAAAGGCTTTCCTGGTGGATCACTATTATTTTCAACCCCATTTAAATCAACGTCATCTCCATTAGAGTCACTGGCCAATTCATCTTCCATTCAGCCTTCTACATTGTCTAATGTTCCTTCAATCAAAGGGAGTTCATTAGCCAACGTGTCGTCAGGTGGATCTTGGATCACTAGCAGAGCAACAACAGACGTTAATAATGCAGTTCCATTAAACTTCTCATCATCAACATCATCATGCTCAGTCACTTCTCCTCCTCCCCCTTCTACCTCCCCCTCCACCACATCTTCCTCCGTGCAGGCTTCTAAAAATTCAGTGGCTTCGCCTTCTTCCTCACTACCCCTGGAATTAAGGTTGGAAAACCAAAAGCCGGATATGCAGCAGGATTTGCCCAAAGTCAATTTTGCTGCACCTCTTCCGACTGAGAGTTTTACTGGTGGATCTGCTGTAAAAATAGAAGCTTCAGTCTCATCTACTTCCAGTGAACTTTCATCTGGACTGATATCTGGTCTTCAGGGTGTTACTAACCAGCAAGGTAGTCCTCAATTAACTGAAACACCGAATGCTCTTCCAGAGCAGCCGTCTGCTGGAAAGTTTTCATTTCCAACTCCATTTCCAACCTCTCTGATTGACACGATCCAAAAACTGAAAGTTTGGATGGCACAGCTACACAGGAGGATGAGATGGAGGAAGTGGCTCCTGAGATTAATGAAAAACCTGATCTTGGCCTGGGAAGTCTCAATGCATTTGGCCTTGATCTACTCCCAATTCGACCACAACTAAGGGAAGCCCTTTTTGGTGTGTTCTTTTGGTAGTGCAGCAACAACCCCAACAAGCTCTCCGTTTGCTATGGCGGCACCCAGTGGAGAGCTGTTTCGCCCTGCTTCTTTCAATTTCCAGTCTCCACAATCTTCACAGCCGTCACAACCATCAAATGTGGGTGCATTCGCCGGAGGCTTTGCTACTCCAACAAATGCTCAAGTTCCCACTCAGAGTGGGTTTGGTCAGCCATCACAGATTGGACCTGGTCAACCCGCTCTTGGATCAGTTCTTGGCACTTTTGGACAGTCAAGACAGATTGGCTCAGGTTTTGGAGGCGCTGGCTTTGCACCTTCTAGCAGTTTTGGTGCTGCTAGTTCAACTGGTGGTTTTTCCTCCGCCACCGCAGGTGGATTTGCAGGGTTGGTTCTACAGGTGGTGGGTTTGCTGCTTTGGCATCTTCTAGCGGTGGTTTTGGTGGTATGGCTTCAGGCGTTGGTGGATTTGCTGGTGCACCCTCAGCTGGAGGTGGATTTGGAGGATTTGCTGCAGCTGCTTCATCCGGTGCTGGATTTGCAGGAGCTGCTCCTGGGGGAGGATTTTCGACTGGTGAGGGACTCTTTGTCTCTCTTTTCCTTCCTCACCTAAAAAAAAAAAAGCATAGAATTGCGTCTACTGTTTCCTAAACATAGTACGTTATATTGTACAGGAGCTGGTTTCGGGGCTTTTGGCAGCCAACAAGGTGCAGGTGGCTTCTCTGCTTTTGGTGGTGGTGGCAATACAAAACCACCTGAGCTGTTCACACACATGAGAAAATAGTTTCAGCAGAACTCGCGGAAGCTTCAGAATGATATGATTACCTAGGTTAGCAAAGTCAACAAATTATCTAGAGGCAGCACCTTTTCTTTTCGTCCTGGTGCCACCAACTAATCCTCGTGTACCATAATGACCGAACGATGGTCTGCATATTTTTTGGCTGTGGCTTGCTCTTGTGAGTGTTCTTTTAGTTTTTTTCCTGGGTAGCAGAAGCAAAGTTTTGTAGGGATTGTTGTGGCAGGTATTGTTATCGGTTAAAGAGTGCGTCCTTGATGTTACCCAACGCAACAAAGCTTCTCTTCTTTTACGACCCTCCAATGTCATGATTGTCACCTATATATATATATATATATATATATATATATATATACACACACACACATGATGCCCTGTTTTTTCCTTTTTAAAAAATTGCGACGGAATTTCATCGAATGATCATGGACATTGAGCAACTGACGTACTAATAGTTGCTCTACAATCGACGAGATTATATGTAGCTGCAAGAACAGGAAAATTTAAGTGAATGACTAATAATAGGAGGGAGTTCATGGCTAATTCCAGAATAAGTACATCCAGCAAACTGACAACACCATGCTAGGAAATTTCGAGGATCTAACACAAGCGTTGTGCCATGATCTGGTAGTTCAACCTAGTAAATGATCAAATCTTACTTGGGATTGGATCCAAATTAGGTCTGAAACCAATATTTTCTTGAGGGGTTGGGATATGACAGATTACACATGAATCCATTTTGCAAGCAAGCGACTTATTTGTTGAACAATGAATCTGACTACCATTCTTATTAACTACCGATTCGTGCCTTTGAGTGAAAATATTTTGTAAGTGAATCAATGAAACTATACAAGTTTAACATTTACTTAAAGAAGGGAAAATAAACATAGAAACATATTGTCCCTTACCCAAAAAAAAAAAAAACATAGAAACATGTTGTGCATCATATCGACCATAGCTAATGAGAGATAACAAAGACCAATTTTTTATGCAAGTCACGTGCAACTGTGGGCTTGAGGCTAAGCTTCAGATGATCTTCAATACAATCCATTTGACTTGTCCCTGCCGACCACATGCGACAAGCCAACGTTGGCATCAGTCCATAACCAAGAGTTGTTCATCCTTGTGTAATCAGTTGTCTTTCAGGCATCCATGTAAGAGATACAGTATCAAAAAATTAAAGACGAGAGAACATATTGGATACAAAATCCGAGCTTTCAAAAACTCGTTGACTGGTCTGCTCTTGCAAATAGTCGAAAAGGCAGGCACACAATTTTTTTCTCTGTCAAAATGCTTTCCTGATGCTCATTATGCTCCTCTACAATCAAACAGCGACCCCTAGTTCAGATATCTTTACTATCCGTTTCTCCATTGCAACTCTTTGTTGCTTCAAATTTGATGCAAATGAAGCAACCTGGATTTAGAGAGAGAGAGAGAGAGAGAGTAGACAATGAAACTTCCCACAAAGTAGAGAAAACAAGAAGGGGCACACAAAAAAAAAAAGATGAAAACATCAAGTTCCATATGGACATACCTCAGCCCGAAGTTTGAGTGCCTCCCGACCAGGAATTTCTCGTAGGCCATCCATGAGACCTGTCCAAAGATGTAGGCAAATTAAATGGGGACTCAATTTCGACTCCTCTCCCTCTTAATTGAGAGGGAGGGGTTACAATCGCTATTGCAAATTCTATCAACGCACGAAATGAGAAGGTGGTTATGATGACTGATGACTCAATGAATATGCGATGATTCCATGAGTCATGACTAATGTTTCCTTCCACAAAGTTTTGCAACTGAGAACTCGACCAAACAACAAGTTAAACATCCTATAGACAGATATGATTTTTCCACCTAACAGGACAGTCAGAGCAACCGAAAAGAAAACCCAAAATGGAATTGACCAACTAAACCATTACAAGAACAAAAAAAACCGCCTAAAGATCTAACAGAGCATGCCTACCTCCAGCTTGCGATTCAACCTTGTAAATTGATTTAGCAAGGTGTTGGATTTGATTTCCTGTATTTCTGCAGTTATTTCAACACAATAGAATCAGAAGAAAAATAGAGTGAAACATTAAGCTATATTAACAATGAGACAATGGTAGTGAACCTACTTTAGGTCAGTAAGGCCACGTTTCATCTCTGTTTCTGCTAGGGCTGTCCTTTCTAACAGCTTCCTACTTTCTTTCTTCATCAAATCAACAGAAAGATTAAGATCTTTCACGTTTTTCTCAGCTCGAACAAATTGTGCCTGCATAGTGGTGCAGCAGCAGAAATGAAAGTCAAAGATTAACAATGTCTTAAAAGTATCCATCTGCACCAAAAGCAGCTTTCATGGCTACTTATGCATAAAATGTATCGATCAGCATCATGGATTACAATAAGCCTCTCTAGGATCAATCAAGCAAGCAACCTCCTCACTCTGAAGTCGACCAAATGTCTGACGAATGAGAAACCTTCTAGGACCTGCACGTAGTGAAACACTTTCGAAGAATCAGTTCGCTACAAAGTGACGCCAACATAAATAAGCATTTAGAGCCAACAAATGTGCGGTAGTCTACAAGTCCTGGTGGCTAGTATGGTGAGCCAGTAAAGTGAAATGCGAAAAAACGCCTTTCTCCTCCTTAAACATGATAAGAGGAGAAGGATCTTTCACCCCTGGCAGCAATATACTGATGAGTTCCTCAGCATTTTCAAATAACATGCAGGCTTCAATGAGAAGCAGAGATGTACAAGGATAGAGTATGGAGAAGTTACAAATAATGGATTACACAGCAGCATTTCTGATTGTTTACTGTCCTTTTGAAACAGAAAACTCAAAAAAGTAGCATCCTAACTAGGAATCTCCATGCGTGAAAAACTTTTGCCTTCTAAAGGGGAGGGGGTTAACGGTCACACCCAAATCCTCTTCACATGCCAATAAAGATAGAGTGCAACTGTCCCCACTATCAAGACTTTAAATGAACCGATGAGAGTTTCATATATCATGCTTAATATACTTAGTGTCCTTGAAGCCCAACATACAACCATCCTTGACATATATCTGAGTAATCATTATTAGTCATTGAACAGAACCTTGGTTGTATAAACACAGAATGTATTGCTAGGCAAAAGATCTGACATAGCTAGTGACAAAACAGTGTAGCATGGGTGAAAAAGACAGCCCCTAGAAAATGACTGGTGGTAGAATGTCGTGCTTGACAAAAACTAAGAGATTATTGCACAGATGACGACCGCTCATACCCCGCAAGAGGAGGAGGGCAGCTGCAACAGAAACCCCAACAGTTGCTCCAGGATGTTCCCTTGCACTCATGACTTCATCTGTTAAAAGGAGACAGCGCATCATGAGAATCTATTATGGTGATCCAACGACTGGCTCTTGTAATATGATCTATACATGCGCTCAATTATCTTATGGTCTCTCCTTTGCATATCCTAGACAGATCATTTTCAAATGTTTCAATCCAGTATGATCCAACAAAAACCACGAGCTCTTCATGGTGAACATATTACTCCATTACAATTTCATCTCATCAGAAACAAAATCCCAATCGATTGTGGTCAAAACTCTTAAGTCCTTCAAATTGAGTCTAATGATCAACACATATCCAATCAACTTTCCGCTCGCTACAGAATTCACACGGCAGTTCCAAACTATGTCCCAGAAGCAGAAAAATAAAGCTCACATCCTAAGCATGTTTGCAGCGCATCCACTGAATTTCCCAAAGTGAAACGCAGCATACCTTTGACCCTATCGACGAAAGCATCTTCATATGCATGATACTGAGATTTCATGTTTGTCAGAAATTCCTGAAACGGATTAAAAACAAGTCACTGCGAGAAGCTTCAAAACAAGATCACACAAAACAAAAATAAAAAAATTATAGAGACATCATGAACTAATCATACCTATTCCCGATAGGACGAATCATGAATTCTTCACCACTCCCACTAATCACTAATCACACATGGATATCGCAAATATCACTGAAAATAGATCGAATTTTGACAAACTAACAGTGCCCATGTGTCGACTTCGCCATAAACCCCATTCATCGAGACACATCCGGATCAGGACGTGGCGTCAGAAAATTTTTAAGATCAAAGAAATGGCAGGACCCAGATCGGAAATTGATGCCTAACCGAAAAGGAAAAGACGAAGAAGACAAATGAAAAGGAAAAGGACCTGGAGGGAGCGAAGATGGGTGGAGGAGTTCTGGTGGAGAGAACGAGCAGTTTGAATGGCGGAGTCTGTGGACTCCAACACCGTCCGCTGGACATCCTCCGCAATGTCGGCGATCGATTTCCCATTTTGCTTCGATGCCGCCAACTCGGCCGCAGGCGGCGATGAAGATTCTTCCGCCATTGCCTTGTTTCTTCTTCCTCTCGCAGTGTGGTGGCGGGTCTGTGACTTGCGCCTCTTCCGGAAGAGAGAACCCCGACCATTACGAATATTTCGACATTTTTCATGAATTCCTTAACGTCTTTTGTTGAAAGAATATAAAGAGTTACAAAAATTTTGCAAGATTTAAAATATCATAGGATTCTCAAATTTCTATCGACACCAATACACGATAAAATGAGACATGCGGACACGGCATTTATAAAAAAAAAATCTGAAATATTAAAATACGTTGTATATTAAAATATATACATAATAAATTACTGTGTATATATAAAAATATCATTCGTGATTAGTTTTTTTTTTGCTATGCATATTAATTTTGGTGTGGCTGCATATATGATTTAAGTAGATATACTTTTGATAAATTTTTTTTTTTTTGGGTAAGGGTGATAAATTTATATTTTGACTTTGCATTAATTGAAAATGGTTAAAATTGAACACATGTGTGTCGAAATGCTAAATTCACATGTCCCTAGTATGTTGGAGTGTTAAGCATGTGTCGATCGTCTATCGAAAAGCGTCGAAAAGTGTCGAATATGACACGACACGACACAACACGACACAAAAGCTCCCGGAGAGTGTCCGTACTTTCTAATTATGTATAATTTTCTTTGTGAAACAACAACGCCAAAATGTCGAAGGATTTGTATTAACCTTGACAATAACACCATCTTCCACAGTACAATTGGGTGACTATAAGATAGAAAGCTCCATCATTTGTTTCTTTGAATTTTAAAAAATAAATAGATAATAACACAGACTAGAACAACATACTAACTTGAATAACATGCAAATTTGAACCTCTTTTCACCGGCACGAACCTCGACCGAGGTACGTTGATACTGATAGTGTTATCAAAGGACTAATGTGAGGAGACAAACAAACTTTAAAAAAAAAAAATTTCAACAAGAAAACAGACTTTTTTTTACGAGAAGTCAGCAACGACTAATACCTACGCTCATTGCTGCACCAGAATTCAAGAAACATTAAAACCTAGATGCCAATTCCTAGAATTCAAGAAACAATAAAAACCTAGATGCCAGTTCGAAGTAAAATGACAAGAGGGGCAGCTGTTTTGGTTTTTTTTTTTTGTTACCAAACAAACTTCTATGACTTCCTACGTTCGCTCTCTTCCTATGTCCTTTCCGGTGTGTTTTTTTGTGTTTTCTGTCATGCTCTATTAAAGGTTTAGAGGTGTAAATCATGGGCGAACCCTGTTTCTTCGTGTGCTCGTGAATGCTTGAGTTTTATTGAAAAAGAAAGAAGGTTGGAATTCTAGGAATTGAAAGCGAGCGTGGAAGATTATCGGAACAAATGGAATAGGAGAATGACAAGGTTGGGCTCAGTTTGCTTTAAGACTGGGCTTGCTTTGCTTTTAAGATGGGTTTGATATGAAAACCTGAGTGTACTCGGCCTAAATGTCACGAGACGATTGATTCAAAACTCAATTCATCGATCAACTCGTGCGGCCTTAGGAACTTCTTCCCAAGTAAGCCTTTCCCTTTTCCTTACTCAACTTACAAGACTGTAGAGAGAGAAGCTAGAGAGAGAAGCTCTAGTTTATCGTATTACTTATGAGGTGAGATGATATAAATGAGGGAGAGGAGAAACTCTTATATATAAATACTAGTTGGATAAGAACCGTAGATCACTACTTGATCTAACAGTGGGAATTTTGATGCCTCAACTCCTATCCTGTTTTGCTTGCCCTTAGATCTTTCTAGAATTTCCTAGAGAGTACTCCATCATCGTTAGAAATCCATGATCGATCGTGCCCAGAAACCCTCTTGGAATGATGCGCTTGCCCAGACCATGTCGCAAGCCTAAGGTCTGTTTAGCAACGATTTTGATTCTCTGATTCTGTTTTTCGGAACAAAAAATGATCAAAAACTTATTTGATAACATAAATGATTCTGATTTTGTTCTCGAAAAGAGTTTGGTGCAAAAAAAAAAGAGTTGATTCTAAAAAAGAATCACAAAAAAGAATAAAGCCTCAATTCTTTTAAAAATATTAAGTCCATGTAGGCTTCCGTGTGAACTTATGTACTTTAAAAAAATTAAAATTAGATTCGAAAATTTACTAACAAATAATTTTTTCTAAATATATTTTAAATTAAATTTAAAAATAAGCTTTAAAATTCAACAAAAAATTTAAATTTTTTAAAAAGAGGGGAAAATTAAAAATATAAAAAAATTCAAAAATGTGGGGAAATTTAAAAAAAAATGTAATTTTTAAAATTAAAAATTTTTGAAAAAAATAAAAAAGTTAAAAAAATATTTTAAAAAAAGATGAATTTTTTTTTAAAAAAAATTCCCTCCATTCGGTTGTTTTTGAGAACATAAATTTTATGTAATTACCAAATATGTTTTGATTCTCTAAAAATCGTCTAGGAATAAAATCGGAAAATATAATTCTAATCAGAATCACTTTTTAGATAAGAATCATAGCCAAACAGGCCATAAGAGTTCAACTTTAGTTCAGTTTCGGATTAGGCCTTAGGGCCCAATCCAGGTTTCCATTTTCGGAATTAAATTTTTTAATTTTAAAAATAAAAATATCAAGCATTATATATATAAAAGAGAGAGCCAAAGATCGGTCTTGACCTAGTCGTTTGACTTTAGCATTAGATTTAGCTTAGTTTTATTTAATTAGCACAACATTTAATTTAGGGGTTTTCGTGATTTCCCTTGACAAGTTTAGTCTTATTTTAGGTAACGAATTGAACTTGTTTCGAATTTAGCTTATGCAGGGTCATATCCTGCAGTTTATTTCATGACCATGTATTTTCCTTGCCCAACGAGTATCGGGTTCTTGTTTTCGCACTTTCAATTCAAGTTTTTAAATACTTGGATGTTTAATTCTCGTTATTTCAATAGATTGTTTGTTAATTTTTGTTACTAGAATAGTTAGGGCTAGTTTAGGACCATAACAAACATTTCAAGAACATTTGCATTTGCATGAACTCTTAGCGACTTTGACATATTTTTAGAATTCATAATTGAGGAAAGTCCGTTTGATCACTTAGATGAATAACCAAACCAAGTCAGAGGTATCGAAATGGTGCTACTTAGACAATAAGCATGATCAAGTCCCTAAAGAATTTAGAAAACTCTTGTTATGTAGAAATCGAGACAATACTCTCGCGTTTCAATTGGTTTCTAGCTGACCCCAAAATGGCTAGTAGCGACGCTTGGAAAATCATTAGGCAAAAAAAGAACTTAAAATGAAATTCTCAAACGTCACGCGAGGCTAGGGCTTGGGAGAGCCCATGCTCATAATCAATGGACCATTTGGACCGTCTTCCAGGTAATGCCTCTAAACCTCTCAAAGTGTCCCCGCCTCGTCGTTGGATGTGTCGGGTGTGCTTCGGGAGGGTCGACACCACTGAACTAGTCGACTGTAGTATGCAACTTACAATGCAAGGTTATATTCTCACATTGAGGAAGAACTATATGGCTAAAACCAGGGTCTTCAGCCTAGTGGAATTTGCCTAAAACAGTAAAGATTAATGCCTGTGGCATAGCTCACTGGGCCTGTTGTCTGTCATTCTTCACAATTGCAGGAACTTTTTTTTCTTAAAAATGTCTTGCGAGTAGACCTGTGTATCAATAATGTCAATTAATGTTTCCTTAACTTGTGCCTAAAAGAAATGACTATGAGGTTGGTGGGTTCTGGTCAAGACATTTCTATAGAGATCTGCTGAGTTTGCTGGGTTTGTAGAATTACCAAGACCAAATGGGTAAAGAGCGGTGCTTCTCCACTTTGCTCGTTTCCTATAGAGTGAATTACTACTGCGCTTTGTAGTCCTTAGCCCGAGAACATTCTTTTACGCCACTGGTAAGCTCTTACCAAAACTTGGAGCAATTTAGCATGAACTACCACGACTCACGAGCGCCAACTAGCTGCACGGATCGTTCCCGTTTGAAAGGAAGAAACAGTTGGAGTTTTCTTTTACCAGCAGTGTATTCTTAGCTGCGAATTTCTTATTGTATGTGGAAATCTTCCATTTTGAAGGCACATAAAGCAGCAAGATTAACAATCTTCTATGATCCAATTGGCCCTGCCGTAACACCAAAGATTATCAGCTGCTTCATTAAGCATCACTTAAGGATCAACATTACTGCAGGGCTATCAATTTTGTATTAAATCATCTATTTTGGTTGTTATTAAAATTGCTTTCTGATTTAGTTTGTTTGCTTGGACATTGGTGCTATTAGCTAGTACATTTATACGCTAATCCTTGATCTAGAAAATTTTTGCTAATCTTCCACCTTTACCTCCCAGCGCACGTACCCACACTTTGGGGTAGTCTTTGTCGACGGGGCCGAGATGGAAAGGAAAGGGTGCAGAGCTTAGAGCACAAGCCGATCCAACGTCCGAGATTGTGTCGCGGCTCAAATCATCTTTAATTTAGTCAAATGCTCATGGTTTGCTCTCAGGTTGCTCTGTTCTTCTTGCGGTAAGAGGCAGTTCAAGGTATCTTCTAAACCAGGCATGTTTTGGCCGGCCGGTAGTCACAGCTGAGAAGGACAGGCAATGGTTTCAATTGAGCATGGAGGAAGCCTTTTACCTTTGCTATACCCTCAAACATTCACGGTGGAGATAATTGTCGAAAGACTGATGAAGAGGTATGGAAATACATGATGGACAAGAGATCTACTTTCCCGGAATTTTTTCAAAGCTTATGCTCATCTTCGGGACGAAAAATCGGGTAGTGGGAGAAGCTTCAAATTTTAAGAGATTCCATGAGGACAATCGGTTAAATTACATGCTATGGATTTGATTTCATAAGTCCATAGCCGCACTCTATTTTAACTTCCGGCTCGAACCGGTCTTTAGGCATGACAAGCTATAGATGCAAGACATCGACCGAAAGGGACTTGCTTCGAACTAATTAATATCTAGGTATCTAAAACTAGATAGGTATGTATTATGTGAGAACCCTTTGAGAGTTCTGATAAAATCACAAGCAACCAAAGTTAGCGAGTAAATATCAGATTCGAGAAGCTAGGATGGAGATGTCAAATTTCAAACGGTGATCGGAAGCATACTTCGAATTGGTATATGCCCTTTCACACATACAATTCGTTAAATTTTATCCCACTTCATATAAATCTTCCTCTGTTAAACAAAATTGTAAAGGGGGTAATAGTACATATTCGATGTGAAATATAGGCAATTCGATTAGTTAAAAAAATTTCTATATCTCATTGTTATATTATACAAGGAAACTTTATATGTAATCAACATTCGTATGTAACATTGTGAGATAATAACAAAAATCTTTCAAGGAAATACTTTATCAGAAGAGTCACAGAAAATGTTAGACTTTTCAGTTGTCTATCGGCTTTTGCAATTATCTATTGAATTTAAAGCACGGGTTTGACATGGAAAAAGAAGTAGCAGACGGATATTTGCAATAATCTGTTGGAGTAATCACAAATTTGATGAGTCATTTAGCTTTTATAGCTTTGTCAAGTATGTAGAGAATCAAGTGTATATCTCAACTTAAATAAAACTCTCTTCATCTATTAGAAGATCACTCAATTTACACCATCGTCACAAGCACACACGATGGACTCTCTCATTCACGCACTCTCTTTTTTGGACTTCTTACACAACCCAAAATATGGAGCACTAGCTCCTATTTATAGCCTAGTCAATCTTCTACACACTTATACTATTATTTGCTTAACAAGTATAAAACATTCTAGAGAAAAGCTAGACTAAGAATGTGAAGAAAATTTTGAAAATGGAATAGAGAAAACTCTAGAATATCTAGGCAAATCACGAGGATTCTAAAAAATTGAGAAAAAATATAGAAAGAAGTCGTTAGTTCTCAATAAAGTACATTTTCTTAGGCTTTATAACGTGCCCGCTTGCTTAAATTCATATATTAAAACCACTTGGCGTTCAACTTTTCATTTTCAATATTTAATTTATTGTAAAGCAAAAACGAAAGTGAATTTTTAGGTGTGATTATTCATTCCTCTTTCAAAATATTAAGTGCTCGATCAAGATAACCATCGGTCATACTTAGAAAATTAAATTATATGCAACACGACACGATAATACAAGATATGTCGACATGTCATTTCTTAAAAAAATTAGAGATTATTGATATATATACATGATAAATTATCATGTATATATATCAGTCACAATTAGGTTTTTTTTTTTTTTGGCTGTGTATATTAATTTTGGTGTGGCTTCATTTAATACTTAAGCAGACATACTTTTGATAAATTTCTATTTTGACCCTGAATAAATTGAAAATGCTTAAAATTGACCACGTACCTATCGGAATGGCGCGTCAAAATGTTGAACTCGCATGTCGTTAATGTGTCTAGAGCACTGATCATGTGTCGGTCACATATCGAAGAGCGTCGAAAAGTGTCGAACACGATAGACACAGAGGCTCACGGAGAGTGTCCATGTTTCCTAGCTCTGTACATCTTTTTTTTTTGGAGAAACAACACTGCCAAGATGTTTCCATTTATCAATTAATTCACTTATTACTACGATTTGAGTAATCAAGAAAGAATTGGTACAAACAATATATCCTGTTGCAATTGATTTTCGAAGGGCACACCTACCCTTTTGACGTTTGTTGTTGGACGGGACAAATCGCTATATAGGTTATGTTGATTTGAGTAAAAGCATTTTGCGCAAATTAATTTTTGAACTATCACATATTTGATTTGTTGAAAATGATCGGTCAACATAAAATATTTGCTGTTAAAGAATATCTGCTTACTTAAAGTTAGGAATAGGGAAAAGAGATGCGTTTACTGCTAAGCTGCCTTTACAAAAGCCACTCGAAGTGAGCGACTGAGCATAAAAGCCAACAAAATCTGATTCAAAACCAGCCACGAGAGTCTTTGAGGTTTAAGCTGAAGCCCAGAAAGCTTTTTGATGTCCTCCAGAAGATCCAAAAAATCCCTTTCAGATTTTCTTGGTCACCTTTAAGAAACATCATCTAGTCATCTGCAGAGTCCAACTGAGTTAAGGTCGACTTATGGATGGCACTTGATCCTTCGTTGCATGGCTGCACTTTCTAACATACAAGAGAGCGCCTCCATGGCTATGACAGACAAAAAAAAAAAGACAGATGGTTTCCTTGTATTTCCAAAGATTATACGAAATTTCTCTAAAAATATTTCCCCGTTTCGGAATCAGTATTGTAACGTGCCCGGATGGAACAAAAAATGACACTAAGTATCCCAAACAAATAGCATAAACGAGAGAAGATGGAAGCACAAGGAAGAGAGATTCCTTGGAGAGGCCAACACCAACAGTTGCTGTAATAGCTCAGGATTCTAATTCTACTAGCCAGCAACAGCATGAGCTCATAGTTCTCTGCTCTGAAACTGAAGCCCTGCTGTCTTGTTACCCTAATGGTGGATTGATTCTTGGTTCGGGTCGCAAGTAATCAATGAACAGTGGGTGAAAAAAGAAAGAAGACGAACTTTGAGAGATTCAGTTTTTTTCGTTGGGTAAGCGATCTTGGAACTTCATTTTTCTTCTTCTGTTTTTCGATTTCCTAAGTTGCACATTTTGAGATTGTGTAGCATTTGCATGGTTCTTGCTCAGGTTCATGTCCATTTCACTGTTTCTACGGTCGTAGATGACGCCAATTCTTTTGCATTCATTTTACTACCAGAGACCGTAAATAAACTTCGTTCCCACAAAACCATAAATGAACTTTATTCCCACAAACATTGGTTTTGCTCGTCAATTGATGATAGCACCACTTTGAAGAGACTAGAGAAACAACAAAACAGTACTTCATAATTAGTGCCAAGAAGGTTATGGAGGGATTTGATCCTTTTGGCTTCTGGTACATCGATACAGGCAGTTTCTTATTTGATGCATCCAGGAATGATGGGCTTTGCTGCTGCGAGTGATGGGCAAAGTAATAGCTTACACATTCACTATAAGAAGCCAATTGCTTTGTTATTGTGGGCAGGCAGATTTCTGTTTAGGAATTAGTATTATGGAAAACTCTGTGGCATTGCGATCAACAAGTGTCTTTGGTTGAATGTGTTCTGGATGGAGAATGGTGTGCTGTTTCCATTAACTTATGTATCCTATCTTTTGCATTGAAATTTTACATGGATGCATGTCTATCTTGAGTACGAGGAATGGCAGAGATTCTTCGCTTTGGTTTGCATGGATAACAGTGTCTGTGATGGAGATCATGTTACCTGATTTGTTGTTCTACACAAATTTTATCCCACCATATTCTTTTGCTCTGTCGCTTAGCGGTTAAGGAGTTTGTTCTCTAATCGGATGCTTTCAGACTAACCAGACAACGGTTGATAAGAGTCTTGGCTATAAATGTAGTAGTTTGACGAGTGAAGTCCGATTTATATCCTTGAGAAAGTTATATGAGCTTCTCCAAGGAAGTGCAGATGGGCTGCTGGGAAGCTTTTTGACTTATGAGATGTGTTTTTGCAGTTAAATCTTTGTGGGACTAATGCTTTTTCCTATAAGCAGTACGATCGGTTTTGCCGAACTCTTACTGACGATCTCAAAATAAGATGGAATAGTTAATCGAATTCTGGAGAAAACTTCTGCTTTTCATTCCTTTTTCCTGTACAGTTCCCTGTCTCCTCTTCTTCATTCTGAATCATGAGATGTAGGATAAATGTGATGATAATTTTGTATTAGCCACCTGAAGTACAACATTCCACTTTGACAGTGGTAGGACAAATAATTGTTTTCTCAATCCTCTTATTTCCTTTCTTAACTTCTTTTACTTGACTGGCAAGATTAGATGTTTATAGCCGGTAAATAGAATTCGACAATCCATCACTTGAAAAGTTCGAAGTTTGTCATTACGACCCAAAAACTCAAGGTCATAAATGGAAAGAACATTTAAGATTTATTATCAAGCGATATAAAACAACATTTCAACACTCATTTTCGCGTGCAAGTCACATGCAATTCATGAGCAAGTTGGATTATGAAGTAATTTGACTGATGGGTCTCACTTGGGAGTCACGTGTAACTCACGCACAAGATGGATTATGATGGAATTTGACTAATGGGGATAATACTTCATCACCGACTATTCTACATAACACAAGGGCGATCTGATGTGACATATTTTAATCCAAACCTAAACCTTTCAATTTTTCGAATCTAATCTTAAACATTTGAGTAAAATTTCAATCTAGTCTCACTAGTGAAGAATTGTCTGGGAATTGCTTATGTGATGGTGTTGCCATTGCCGGCTATTCTACATAACACGGGAGTGATTTGACTTGGACAATCAGTTAGCTTAGCGATACCAGTGATCCACACAGACCATGAAGACGTCTTAATTGAAGTTCTAGGCCGGGACAGGACACGCTTACCACTAGAGCAAATGTCGATTCGTACAATCCGTGTATTATTTTCTACTATCTTAAGCTTATAAAGGAAATAATTGTGCGCTCAAGTTCAACATGAGGTAGAGGTGCATTAAGGTCACATAATTACCACAAAAACTATAATATAGATTGGATTAGTCTTAATTACATAGGTAATTTGGGATGTATATGATAGCCCTTCAAAAGTTGGTTAAACTCTGCTCATTCATTAGAGCGAGGAAGAGTGGAGATCTTTGCAGTATTTCAGAGGAGGCTTCTCAAGACACTTTTTCTCGTCTTTTGCATGATCCAAACGTTTGATACATGTAGGCGGGAAAACTGTCCATAATATCTTAAACTTTTGATACTTTTACTAATTCAGTCTTAAACATTTTAAATTTGCCGATTCAATCTTAAACCTTTTCTACCTTTTGTCTAGTTTAGTCCTATTGGCCAAAAATTGATGACGTGGATGCTTGTCATCCTAGGTCCTAAACTTTTCGTACTTTTGCTGATTCAGTCCTAAACCTTTTAAGTTTGCCAATTCAGTTTTAAACATTTTCCATCTTCTGTCCAGTTCAGTCCTATTGGCCGAAAATCGCTGATGTGGATACTGTTGTCCTATGTGGCACTGTCGATGTTGACTTGGATAATATTTAATACTATATAGTAATTTTATTAAAAAAATATTATTTTTATTTTATTTTTTCCCCTTTCTGGCTTCAAAGGCCAGCCATAATCTGATCCTTCCTTACATCAATTTCAGGACAATCAAAACACTCCGACGTTGACTTGGATAATATTTAATAATATATAGTAATTTTATTTAAAAATCATTTTTTTATTTTATTTTTTCCCCGTTCTGGCTTCAGAGGCCGGCCATAATCCGATCCTTCTTTCCATCGATTTCAGGACAACCAAAACATTCAGTCAATCACAAAAGGAGCAGGAAAAAGCAATTTTGATAAAAGGAAGTGACGACGAACCTGGTTTATGGGCGAAGTGAGCTCAAAATACCCGGAGTGAAACTTGAGAGAGAGAGAGAGAGAGGGGCTTCAGTACCACAGTGATAAGTAGTTGTCTATCTTGGAGAACTTTTTCTTTTCATTCTAATTCCGTCTCGGTGTTAGCTTCGAACGTTATTAGTAAATCCAATTCAAAAGCTTATATCGATAGGTGGACGGAGACCATATGAATATAAAGAGCATTTAAGATCCATTGTCGAGCGATGTTAGATAATATTGCAATACCCCCTCTCAAGTGCAAGTTAGGTGCAAGTCACGTCCAAATCAGATTACAAAGGAATTTGACTAACGCATCTCGCTTCCAAATCACATGTAACTCACGCACAAGCTTGATTATGATGGAATTATGGGTAAGGGTGTTTGGTTATATTCATCCTTCTTTGTAATAAGATGTAAATTACATGATATATCGTGGCAGGCACAATCCTTTATATACTCTTTTATTGCTGTTAGTCCGTTGAAATAAAACTAGGGAGAAATTTCTCCAGAATATTACTCTGCTAGTTTTAATTTGCACACGGGGCATGTCTTGAAGTTCTAGGGCAGGCCTCTCCGATTGATCAGGGCGCTGGGGCCTGGATGCGCTGGCGATTGGCACATAGGTGACTGGTTGCCCCAGGGTTCTCGGCTTGGTATCTTGCATTTTAATGTTCAGGAGATACCTACATTCAACTATGCCCTGGGGACCCGGTCGAAGCGCCCCCGTCCATTGTGCTTCTTTCACGACATGCTTTGATCCGGGGTGTTTTCCAGTGACTTTCTGGTGTTACAAGAAGTCGTGTCCGTCCCGCACATCCGCAACATCCTCCCACCTTCTTTTTTTATTTCATTAAATAGGACAAACTAAAGAAAAGAATCGCCCATTCGATGACTTCCGCAGTCACCCTCATTGAACCAACTTCAATTTGAGCTACGATTCAAATCCAGTCTTACCGAAATCGGACTTCCTTCGTGTGCCATGTGCACTTAGGCTCGACTCTATCCCCTGTTTTTTCTTCCTCGCCCAATATGTGTTCATTTCCGCGTGAAATTTTCCATAAACCATGCAAAGTCATAACTTTCCCCGCCATTGCTGTTTCTGTATGTGCTTTTTAATTTCTCAGTTTGTAAGTGAAGTGTTCGTATTTCTTGCAGCTTCAAATCACATTGAGGATTGCAGGTAGAACATCAGATACTGCCTCCAGCAAATTCGGAAACTCGAGCCAAAATCCTTACGACACCCCATATGCGTCCAGAGGATCCAGTCAAAGTGAGAAAATCTTAAGAGAAGCTATCCTTGGCTTCTGGAAGCTGATTCACTCCAGACAGAGACAGACCATCCACATGATTCACCCGATATAAACCATACATAGATCTATTTTTTGAAGACGTTTACTTAGGAAGATGTGTTGGAATTGAGCCGAAAATAGAGTCCAGGAAAGACCATGCTAAGAACGGGAAGGAAGAAAGCGAATCGGTCGTCTGGATTCGAAACAGGTTCTGGCTTTCACGCAAGGGACGTGAATGAAGTTGTCTCGTGAGGAGAAGGGAGAGCCCCGGTGAGACACTAAAGGTGCAGAAAATTTGGTTGAGTTCATCTTGGGATCCAATCTCATTGATCTGACTCACTCTGCCTCAGTATTTACGGTATTCGATTGGGTCGAGCCAATGGGCTGTATTAGAGTAATTAAATATCAAATCATACATTCATCTAATAGCTTTAAATTTTTAGAACAGTTGATAGCGATTTCATAAAATCTTATCAGTTTCGAGAAGCTTTTGTGAGCACCGTCCTAGAATGCATGCATTCCGATCATCATCTAATTCTTATTTTATGTAAAGATCATCGGATCCGCAGCGCACACAGATCTCTCCTTCGAAGAAACCTTCAGCCCCACCATTCGAAGACATATGAACGAGCTCTAGAGATACGAGTTTTAACGCATTGAGTAAATTGACCGAGGGATTCGAAGCACATCCAGCACAGAGGAAAATGGAAATCCCACATCACTGAATCAAATACTTTCATGGTAGTATCTGCTTTGATCATTGCTCGAGGAGAAATCCCAGACAGTTCTTGACAAATCCCAGATAGGTCAGGAATCCTTCTACCTCCAACAAACGCAGCATGGTTGTAGCCAACAAAATCACGCACAAACATCTTCAATCGAGTACCCAACACCTTAGTGATTCGCCTGCAACGTACATTGCAGCTACTTTGAAGCCTGAAGAGATTCATCACAGCTGCTATTAAATTAGGACAAGCCACTGGCCATGCTGCTTTGAAGTGATAACCCGTCTGGATCGGGAGCTCGTAGTATCCTTACGAAGAGCGCCTTCCTTCGTGTCGACCGTTCAAGATTTCGCCGTCGAAGTGCTCCCGACACGATTTGAACTGAGGACCATAAAGAGAGGAACGAACTCTCTTTGTCAACTCTCTCCAGTTGAAGTGGAACTTACATAAACATGAAAAAGAACAGAACACCACCAGTTCCTGACAAAAAGGAGAGGAGAAAAAATTGGAAGGCAATTGCGCACGTGCTGCTCACGTGCGCTGGGAGAAGGAGAAGATCCCGTCATTAGGAGCCGAAGCGCATCCCCTGGAACTGAAAGCCCAACCGGCCCTCCTCCTCCATTGCCCTTTTGAGGAAAAACCAGCGCTCCGGTCTTCAGTCGCCAACATTTTTCCGACGTTAAAGAAGCAACAGCTTCTTCCACTTCCGTCTTCTCCTCCTCCGCGCGGTGCCCACTTCTGTTCATGTGCTGCTACGCGCGGTTCACGCATGGCCAGATCGACGTAGGCGAGATTCGACCGGCTCTCGCGGGCGTATGATGCCTTGCTGCTCGCTGGGAGACAGCATCCAGCGCTTCCTCCGCGATTACGATAGCCTTCAGTCATTGGCCGTCGTCCTCATTTACATTCAAGTGAGCTCTCTTTTCTCTAACTCTCGGGGATTCTCTTCGGGTGGCCTAATCAAAAGATGGGTCTTTTTTCTTCGTTTTTGGATTTTGAATCTTCGGAGGGTGGGGATTGATTGTTTGGAATTTGTGATGTTTATGGATTAGATTGGTTGCGCGTTGGTGGGATCGCTGGGCGCAATTTACAACGGGGTTTTGCTCATCAATTTGGCCATTGCTTTGTTTGCTCTGGTGGCTATCGAGAGCAGCAGCCAGAAGTTGGGTCGAACCTACGCCGTCCTTCTCTTCTGCGCGATTCTGCTCGATATCTCCTGGTTCATTCTCTTCACTTACGAGATATGGTACGTTGTCTTTCCAATAGTTCTCCCCTAGGCTTCAATTATGTTGAACTGGTGCTTTGCCTTCCTGTCACGTCTGGCCATTACTATTGAAGCAGTTGACCAACTTGTGAGAATATCAGATAGGAAAGGTTTAGTTCTTGTTCACTACTCTACCCATCTTTGTAGTGATTTTTTGCCCTGAGGTAATTAAGTCCCACGAACCATTATCCTCATTATTAGTTTGCAGATAACAGACTTGTGGGTAGATGATGATTGATTGGGACCTTTCCTACCATTCGATGCAAAGCTCAGCTGAAGATCTTAAGAAGAATCTTTGGCATGCCATAAACTCTCTTTGTGCGGTTTAGTCAATCTAAGAAACAGAAAGGCAGGTTGATGCAGGACCGTGAGTCCCACAAGTATTGAGGCCCAAGTTGATTGAGAATTGAAAGGGGCTCTCAATCTAAAGCTTCCTAACCATCAAACTAGGTTTCTTGGCCTTCTACTTAAGAGCATGATGGCATCACAATTAAAGCAAACTTGCTAGAATTCGATAATCTCCCATCCGCTCTATTTAAAAGAAAGGTAAACAGTAATCCTATTCCAAATCAGAATAGGAATAGGAGAAGGAAACTTAACAACCTACTTAGAATGGGAAAAGGAGACTTATCATGCGTGTTCACTGAATATTGGTATACCATACGACCTCATTCTCCATGCTAGAAGTGCAAACATTGAAGCTTTCTTTCTTGCCCCGTTTAAATACTTTCCCAATGATCTACCATGTCATTTGATTCTAGCTCCTCGCCCTCTAGCAAAGATTCTTTTAACTCTTGAGGACTTGAAAACTTTCTGTATCCCACGCAAGAGAGGCTTGGTTATTTGTTGTTTTAATCTGTTTCAATCCTCGGGAAATGGGTAGTTTGTTTATCTGGTCAAAAGTTTCATGGACCTTGTTTACAAGTGCCCCAAAACTTGCTTTATTTATTCATCTATATACCTTTTGGAGGATAAGCAAAATTTCTGTTAAAAAAAATGGGGTAGCAAGGAGGTACCACCCCTATACCAAACAACTTCAAAGGGAAGCCAACCCTATACAAATATTAAGAACAAAAGATATTTCTATTATTCCCAGCAAGCTATGAGTGTGAATTTGAACTTTTCCACAGCCACATGTGAAGAGTGGATGGACAATGATCTCTCTTCTCCTTTTTTTTTTGGTAAAGGCCCTCTTTGTAAGAACTTGCTTTATATTGTCACGAACCTCACCAAAACTTCATATTTTGATTTCCATTTGCCAAAGTCTTAGGTTAACTTACTTAGCCTAGAGTTTGATTCAGTGTCACTCACCATTTTTGCAGAAAATCATAAGTCAATGGTAGGAACATTGGCCTTTATTCCAAACCTGATATAGGACGAGTCCCAACTTAGTAAGCCAGGACGGAGAATTCAGGAGAACTCTCAATGAACAGTAATTAAAAACGAGCTTTGCATTACACTTTCCTAAGCACGCGACTAAGGCTTTTTGAGTATCAAGCGTAAGAGAAGAATCGCATCACACTATTTGAAGAAAGACTTGATAAAATTCAATAGTCTTCCTTAACTTAATCTAAACTAAAGAATTGTAACCATATATGCGACTCTTGCAAATTCGACTCCAAGTCAAAATAATAAACCTGAATAGGAAACATAATTGAAAAAGGAAGCCTGTCACTACTTGCAACAAGAAAATTTATCATATTCCTAATATAAGTTGCTGGTCAAATCCCAGTCTCCAACATCAGTAGTTAAAACTATCCAGAATCCTGGAACCTAATATGTTGTTGACCTATTTTTCCACCAACCCTTCATTCTGAAGTGGCCTAAAAATAGTTGTGAGTCAATGATTCCACAGTTATCCAAGTTCCTTTAAGTTGATTACTTTACCAAGAGTTACTTGGAGATGAAATGTGACTCAAAGGTCATATTTCCTGGCAAGTTCTTTTCTTAACAACAATATTGTTAGGAAAATAAACTTAAGTTTATCTTTTAGATACTGAACTAAATTAATATGCAAATCATTTTAAAATTTAGGCAAACTGTTGAAAGTAATATTGCAAATGAGAAAGTATTTATAGATGTGAAGTTGAAATTTCTAAGAGTATTGTGGAGCATAAAATATATTTTCCCTGTGAAACAATCATGACCTAATGTAGTGAATAGTTTTCTCCAGGGAACAGTCTTTCTCTTCTTGCACTTCCTTTATGTATAATCTTGGAGTATTTTATGTTAATGCAGGAACATTTCTTCTGATGACTATGGAGTATTTTTCATCTTTTCTGTGAAACTTGCGCTGGCTATGCAAATTGTTGGGTTTTCTGTGAGGCTGTCATCCTCGTTTTTATGGATTCAGATCTACAGGCTAGGGATTTCACGTGTAGACAGCGCATATCGCCATGAGGTAGATTCTGATGTAAGAACTAGCTTTTTAAGTCCGGTGACTCCTGCCGCTGTTAGACAAGGCCCAGATCCTGATGAGATACTAGGGGGCTCAATCTATGACCCCCCTTATTATTCATCACTTTTTGAAGATGGTCAAGGCAGTGGATTCTTAAATAGGGTATAGTTTTTTCACCTATTATTATATTAATGTACTTGGCTTGCTCTTTTCCCCATTAAAGAAGCTTCCAAGTTATTGGATTGTCATCTTAATTGGTCGCATGGTTTTTCAAATTCATGTTGTTTTACCTGATTTCTGTCCGTACATCATTGTTTGCTTATTTTTGGATCTTTTCCCTGACAGATAATATGTACTGCCAGGAAAGTGTTATCCATTCTGCTGAAATAGAGTATATGTATTCTATAATGTGGTTCTTGACTCATAATGTGAAAATTGTGGGGCTGCTATGATATGATGACGACATTATGCAGCTGAAATTAGCTGTTGAAACTGTAATATCAGTAAACATATTGATACATTGGATTTGGAAATGTGAAGCGACATCGAAAGCATCTGGGCTATAGAAGGATATTTGGGTTGAATACTGTTTTTGATAGGTGAGGTTTTCATAAATGGAGTACAAAAATCATTATGGAGCTAGTTTTGGGAGAATATAGTTGGAGCCATTGTGTTGACCATATATGATCTTATGGAGTGCCTCCTTTGCCAACCATAGTAGTGCATCCCTGGCGCCTTTCCATTTTGCATAAGAAGTGCTGTCATAGTTGTTAATGTTGACCAGTAAAATGTCCATTTTGCTTGGATAGTAACTTTATGACATGTCTGATCTCATACTATCATAAGTTGCTTCCTTGTCTCCATGGTAGGGCCTTCATTGTGGAAGCATAAAGTGGGGTTAACAGTCTAACTCTCTTGATTATAAGTTGTGTTATTCTTCATTAAAAGCTGTAGCGATGCTTGTGATCACTCATGAGCTTTGAAGAGCTCTAGGAAATTCTTGACAAGTTCTGCTTTAAAATCTTCGCCTTGCAACCAAATCAATGATGTATGGTTCAGCGCAAGTGCGAACTAAATCTCCAGTATATCTATTTTTGTTTTATACACTTCTCCAAGTATTTTGAAATGAGCCAAATTAATTTACCACTGTTGCTGCAATGAACCTTTATTGAATATTTAGTTAGCGTATAATGGATGTCTAATCATAATGTGGTGGTTTATTTTTGTTTTCACATCTTATTTCATTCATTGAAAATCTGGACATCTGTCACGATTTGCTTGATTAGAAACTAGCGAAGGTTTTCTCTACATGGCATGTGAAAACCTGTTTATTTATCTTTCTGCATTTCCCATTAACTTGTGCTTTCCTGGGAGCAAAATCTGCTCTGGAGAGGTTGTGCTGCAAAGCTGATTTTGCTGATTGTTTTGTTTACATGATCTGACTGTGTTTGTTTTTAACATTTCTCTGAGTTGACTGTATATTGATTAGAGTGTGTAAGCATCATCCTCAAGCTCAGGTTCTCAGAAGCTGCAGAGTTCTTCTTGATGTGGTATAATTTATGAGTTCTGACACCATCTATCTTGCATGTTGCATTTGTAGGTTAACCAAAGTGGCACTGGTGATGATGAGTCTTTATCTGCCGCAGAAGCTTCTGAGCTAAAGACATTCTGTTGGGAGGTCCTTTCAGGATGCAGATGTATGTGGCGATCTCAATATTTCCTTCTACTTCTTGCGATTATACTCAAGGTTGATTAGAGGGAAAATTTAACTCTTTATAAATACAGTTTTTGGTTCACTTGATGAACTGATTGAAAAAGGGAAGGCGGTGAACTGCAAGATTGATGTTTAGTCTATTTGCTCATGAAACATGACGTGCTCAAGACTAGGTGTGAGTAACCAGGCTGATTTCAACCAAACAAAAGAGAAAAAAACCAGGCCGATTAATATGAGAACCAAACCAGCCTCACCTGACCAGTTCTACGCTGGTTACATTGGTGGAAGATTTTACGTAAAAATTGCGAAACTTGCCTTGATCGGTTCGGTTGCCAGGTTTATACGGTGAACAATGGTTCTCGGGTTGAACAGGTTTTAAATCGGTTTTAACTTTCATTTTTGGACTGGAGATATGTTTTCCTAGAATAATTGTATTAATACTTAAGATCAGGCCTGGTTCCAAGTTGACCTTGGAACTGGCTGTCTGGATCCTGGTCTGATAGGGTAGGTTCTAGGTTCCAAGTTCTTGGTCTAGAACCTACCCATCCTGAAACCAGTCTTCCTTACTCGGGACCTCTTTAAATTGCCTGAACAAGCTATTTTGAGTTAAGGACAGCCAATCTATCTCCGCCAATATGAGAGTCTCTAAGCAGCATGAACATATATTTTGTTAGTTGTCCATGTAAATTCAAATACAGATATGCCCGGCTTCTCCTACAGAAGGACATATATTTGTATAAGCAAAAACCTGCTAGAAAATTTGTAGTGGCACCATAAAGTTACAGGAGTTATCGTGAATTTGTTGTAAGATGAGCGCACAGTTTTAGGACTACGGTACAAGATTCTTCTTTTGTAATCTTTAATTTCAATGCATCTTTGCAGGTCAAGAGGTCAAGGACCCTATCCAGCATGAGATTGCAAATAAGACTCAGAGTGTATAGGTAAAGGAAGTATGAGAAATGTCTTTCTCAGGATCTACTGCATCCATATATTCTGAGATTTCATCTTTCAACTTTGCTAGTTGAGTTATATTGGGATGGCTTTGTACATTTCCTATTTTTGCCATTCTTTTTGCTTGAAGAGGATGCTGAGGTAAATTAGAAGGATCATACTCGCGGCTCATGTGGAAATTGGATTTGACTAATCGAATGATATTGTATTCATTAACAGTTGAGAGAGAACTTCAATGGGAAAATGTTTGGTTTACCACGTCTGAATGCCACTTCTGCATAGAATATAATGTCAGACTTTTCTTGGCGGCGGTCGAATTGTTCGTACATGCCGTGATATGCATGGATTATGCATAGATTTCTCGTCTTTCTCTTTTCGAAAAACAACTGCATTACTAGAGGCATAGATGTGGTCTCCTCTGTTGAGTAAATGGCCTATTAGTCTAGTTCTAATCTCAATTATGTTTTGCTGGTGTCTACAGAGTGTTAGAACTGATTTGGTTTGGCGTGCTGAGCGCCCTTCATCTCTGTCTCTCTCAAGCTAGTGTTGCCCGGTGTCTTCAGAGTATTAGAACCGGATAATGATTCGTGGGTTGTATTAAAACAAGCCCGTACCGTGACCAAAGAAAAAAATAAAAAGAAAAGAGAGAGCCGTGGTGTTGTCCGTGATACCAGCTGCTCAGTTGCGTTTGAGCTGGAGCATTTCGCAATGCTCTTTTAGATACAGTAGCATGAGTCATGTGTTGGGGGAAAAGTCATTTAAGGTGTCCCGACGGCTTGTCGTAATCGAATTTTAAAGTGCGATAATTGTACGCTACAGCGTCGTATCTTGGAAAAATTTGCCCTTTAAATTATTGTGTTGGGGAAAGTGATTTAAGTTGTCACGATCGTTGTCGTAATCGAAATTTTGAAAGTGCGATAATTGTGCGTGATAACGTTGTACCTTGGGAAATTTCCCTTTACATGATTGTGTGTTCAAAGAATATCCCACCTAAGTAGGCTAATGAATCCCTCCATTACGTGGTTGTTTTCATCTTGATGCTACATTCCACTTCTCAATATTTCTAAGTGCTCCCTAGTTTGAAAAGGGATATCATGGAAAACGATCCCCTGCGCTCAAGGAAGATCTGGGGAAACAGCATTTAGGAAAACGAGGGGACCTTTGCTTTCCTCGTTTGCTTTTCTGACTTTTAACATGAAGTGGAGACCAGCCAGCAGCAGCAGCAGCTAAACTAACTCTTTCCACCTTTCACTGATGAAGCGCGAAGACTATTGACGCTAACCTTTGTCCGACAGTCAAGAGTCACGTGACTCGACCATCATCAACCTGCAAGTCAACAAGCTCTTTGTTACCTAATCTTCTTTAAATCTCGTACGCTGTCCACCACCACCGCAACGTAATCATATCTTGACCAGGATCCTGCCTCTCAAGCTCGAGGTCTTGTCTAGACTAGTCATAACAGTTAATGACGTGGTACCCCCGTGATCGGTGACCGTGATAGGCTCAGATTTTGAGGGATGTCAATTATCAATAACAACAACTCGTTGACAGTAATAGAATATATTTTTAGGAAAAGATTATCAACGTCCCAATAAAAAACACTTACATGAATAAAAAATCTTAAGATTTAAAAAAATCTTTGCACACATTCGTTACCTTATTCATGAGATGCCTCAAGGATGCCTCGCCGCTCAAGCTTTGAGCTCCTCCCAATCTGTATTGAGTTCTGAGGTCTTCTTATGAACCACTTTGAAACACTTTCTAAAATATGTTCAATGAAAAATGTTCAAATTTTCAAAAATCTAAAACGTTCGTGTAAGTGGGTATTTGCCATTTAATTGTTAACAAGGGTTTGGGATATTTATAATGAAGTCTCTAATATTATGTCTCCATCCCAAATTAGGAATTCTTTTCCTAAGCAGAAAATGATTTCGAGTGCCGGCTGCTGCAAGAAAGACTACCGTTTGTTTGGTCTTCTTCCAAGTCAAAAAATGTGATAAAATCGAAAAAATTCATAGCTTTTTCCTGATGCAAAATAGTGTACACACACACAAGATAATCGACAATTGCCATAGAAATTCTAATGCTCACTGCCACAGCACGTTCGAGCAATGACCGACGCGACAGTCAACACGAGCAGTAAAGATGCCAGTGCAGAGCGAGGAAGAAGAAAGGAGGAACAAGGAAAAGACAACAAGGTTTTCTGCCTACTCTCCCCACCCCCCGAGGCCAAAAAAAGAAAAGAAAAAGGAGCTGCAGGCTCAAGTCATAATAAATAGAGGCATGAGCAGGACGGTGCGTTTGGGAAGACTTTTAAGAAAAGCCTTTAGAAAAATATAAAGGTCTTTATATTAAAGAAATTTGATAAAATGTAAAAAATTATTGGGTAAATTATGATTAAAAAATACCTTGAAAAAAGATGAGGAAACAAGAAAAGGACAACAAGGTTTCCGCCTAATGCCCCAAAAAAAAAAAAAAAGGACCTACCGGGTCAAGTCATATTCAAGTAATCCTTGTCATGCCTTTATTTATTATGACTTGACCCGGTAGGTCCTTTTTTTTTTTTTTTTGGGGCATTAGGCGGAAACCTTGTTGTCCTTTTTCTTGTTCCTCATCTTTTTCAAGGTATTTTTAATCATAATTTACCAAATAATTTTTACATTTTATCAAATTTCTTTAATATAAAGACCTTATATTTTCTAAAGGCTTTTCTTAAAAGTCTTCCCAAACGCACCGTCCTGCTCATGCCTCCTATTTATTATGACTTGAGCCTGCAGCTCCTTTTTCTTTTCTTTTTTTTTGGCCTCGGGGGGTGGGAGAGAGTAGGCAGAAAACCTTGTTGTCTTTTCCCTTGTTCCTCTTCTTCTTCCTCGCTCTGCACTGGCATCTTTACTGCTCGTGTTGACCTGTCGCGTCGGTCATTGCTCGAACGTGCGTGGCAGTGAGCATTAGAATTTCTATGGCAATTGTCGATTATCATTGTGTGTGTGTACACTATTTTGCATCAGGAAAAAGCTATGAATTTTCGATTTTATCACATTTTTTGACTTGAAGAAGACCAAACAAACGGGTAGTCTTTCTTGCAGCAGCGGCACTCGAAATCATTTTCTGCTTAGGAAAAGAATTCCTAATTTGGGGATGGAGACATAATATTAGAGACTTCATTATAAATATCCCAAAACCCTTGTAAAACAATTAAAATGGCAAATACCCACTTACACGAACGTTTAGATTTTTGAAAATTTGAACATTTTTCAGTGAACATATTTAGAAAGTGTTTCAAAGTGTTCATAAGAAGACCTCGGAAACTCAATACAGATTGGGAGGAGCTCAAAGCTTGAGCGGCGAGGCATCCTTGAGGGCATCTCATGAATAAGGTAACGAATGTGTGCAAAGATTTTTTTAAATCTTAAGATTTTTTATTCATGTAAGTGTTTTATTGGGACGTTGATAATCTTTTCCTAAAAATTATATTCTATTACTGTCAACGAGTTGTTGTTATTGATAATTGACATCCCTCAAAATCTGAGCCTATCACGGTCACCGATCACGGGGGTACCACGTCATTAACTGTTATGACTAGTCTAGACAAGACCTCGAGGCTTGAGAGGCAGGATTCCTGGTCAAGATATGATTACGTTGCGGTGGTGGTGGACAGCGTACGAGATTTAAAGAAGATTAGGTAACAAAGAGCTTGTTGACTTGCAGGTTGATGATGGTCGAGTCACGTGACTCTTGACTGGTCGGACGAAAAGGTTAGCGTCAATAGTCTTCGCGCTTCATCAGTGAAAGGTGGAAAGAGTTAGTTTAGCTGCTGCTGCTGCTGGCTGGTCTCCACTTCAGTTAAAAGTCAGAAAAGCAAACGAGGAAAGCAAAAGGTCCCCTCGTTTCCTAAATGCTGTTTCCCCAGATCTCCTTGAGCGCAGGGGATCGTTCCATGATATCCCTTTTCAAACTAGGGAGCACTTAGAAATATTGAGAAGTGGAATGTAGCATCAAGATGAAAACAACCACGTAATGGAGGGAATTCATTAGGCCTACTTAGGTGGGATATTCTTTGAACACACAATCATGTAAAGGGGAAATTTCCAAAGGTACAACGTTATCACGCACAATTATCGCACTTTCAAAATTCGATTACGACAACGATCGTGACAACTTTAAATCACTTTCCCCAACACAATAATTTAAAGGGCAAATTTTCCAAGATACGACGCTGTAGCGTACAATTATCGCACTTTAAAAATTCGATTACGACAAGCCGTCGGGACACCTTAAATGACTTTCCCCAACACATGACTCATGCTACTGTATCTAAAAGAGCATTGCGAAAATGCTCCAGCTCAAACGCAACTGAGCAGCTGGTATCACGGACAACACCCACGGCCTCTCTCTTTTCTTTTTATTTTTTTCTTTGGTCACGGTACGGGCTTGTTTTAATACAACCCACGAATCAATTATCCGGTTCTAATACTCTGAAGACACCGGGCAAACATAGCTTGAGAGAGACAGAGATGAAGGGCGCTCAGCACGCCAAACCAAAATCAGTTCTAACACTCTGTAGACACCAGCAAAACATAAATTGAGATTAGAACTAGACTAATAGGCCATTTACTCAACAGAGGAGACCACATCTATGCCTCTAGTAATGCAGTTGTTTCGAAAAGAGAAAGACGAGAAATCTATGCATAATCCATGCATAATCACGGCCATGTACGAACAATTCCGACCGCCGCCAAGAAAAGTCTGACATTATATTCTATGCAGAAGTGGCATTCAGACGTAGGTAAACCAAACATTTTCCATTGAAGTTCTCTCTCAACTGTTAATGAATACAATATCATTCGATTAGTCAAATCCAATTTCCACATGAGCCGCGAGTATGATCCTTCTAATTTACACTCAGCATCCTCTTCAAGCAAAAAGAATGGCAAAAATAGGAAAATGTACAAAGCCATCCCAATATAACTCAACTAGCAAAGTTGAAAGATGAAATCTCAGAATATATGGATGCAGTAGATCCTGAGAAAGACATTTCTCATACTTCCTTTACCTATACACTCTGAGTCTTATTGCAATCTCATGCTGGGATAGGGTCCTGACCTCTTGACCTGCAAAGATGCATTGAAATTAAAGATTACAAAAGAAGAATCTTGTACCGTAGTCCTAAAACTGTGCGCTCATCTTACAACAAATTCACGATAACTCCTGTACCTTTATGGTGCCACTACAAATTTTCTAGCAGGTTTTTGCTTATACAAATATATGTCCTTCTGTAGGAGAAGCCGGGCATATCTGTATTTGAATTTACATGGACAACTAACAAAATATATGTTCATGCTGCTTAGAGACTCTCATATTGGCGGAGATAGATTGGCTGTCCTTAACTCAAAATAGCTTGTTCAGGCAATTTAAAGAGGTCCCGAGTAAGGAAGACTGGTTTCAGGATGGGTAGGTTCTAGACCAAGAACTTGGAACCTAGAACCTACCCTATCAGACCAGGATCCAGACAGCCAGTTCAAGGTCAACTTGGAACCAGGCCTGATCTTAAGTATTAATACAATTATTCTAGGAAAACATATCTCCAGTCCAAAATGAAAGTTAAAACCGATTTAAAACCTGTCAACCCGAGAACCATTGTTCACCGTATAAACCTGGCAACCGAACCGATCAAGGCAAGTTTCGCAATTTTTTACGTAAAAATCTACCAAATCCCATGTGAACCAGCGTAGAAACTGGTCAGGTGAGGCTGGTTGGTTTTGTTCTCATATTTAATCGGCCTGGTTTTTTTCTCTTTTGTTTGGTTGAAATCAGCCTGGTTACTCACACCTAGTCTTGAGCACGTCATGTTTCATGAGCAAATAGACTAAACATCAATCTTGCAAGTTCACCGCCTTCCTTTTTTTCAATCAGTTCATCAAGTGAACCAAAAACTGTATTTATAAAGAGTTAAATTTTCCCTCTAATCAACCTGAGTATAATCGCAAGAAGTAGAAGGAAATATTGAGATCGCCACATACATCTGCATCCTGAAAGGACCTCCCAACAGATGTCTTTAGCTCAGAAGCTTCTGCGGCAGATAAAGACTCATCATCACCAGTGCCACTTTGTTAACCTACAAATGCAACATGCAAGATAGATGGTGTCAGAACTCATAAATTATACCACATCAAGAAGAACTCTGCAGCTTCTGAGAACCTGAGCTTGAGGATGATGCTTACACACTCTAATCAATATACAGTCAACTCAGAGAAATGTTAAAAAACAAACACAGTCAGATCATGTAAACAAAACAATCAGCAAAATCAGCTTTGCAGCACAACCTCTCCAGAGCAGATTTTGCTCCCAGGAAAGCACAAGTTAATGGGAAATGCAGAAAAGATAAATAAACAGGTTTTCACATGCCATGTAGAGAAAACCTTCGCTAGTTTCTAATCAAGCAAATCGTGACAGATGTCCAGATTTTCAATGAATGAAATAAGATGTGAAAACAAAAATAAACCACCACATTATGATTAGACATCCATTATACGCTAACTAAATATTCAATAAAGGTTCATGCAGCAACAGTGGTAAATTAATTTGGCTCATTTCAAAATACTTGGAGAAGTGTATAAAACAAAAATAGATATACTGGAGATTTAGTTCGCACTTGCGCTGAACCATACATCATTGATTTGGTTGCAAGGCGAAGATTTTAAAGCAGAACTTGTCAAGAATTTCCTAGAGCTCTTCAAAAGCTCATGAGTGATCACAAGCATCGCTACAGCTTTTAATGAAGAATAACACAACTTATAATCAAGAGAGTTAGACTGTTAACCCCACTTTATGCTTCCACAATGAAGGCCCTACCATGGAGACAAGGAAGCAACTTATGATAGTATGAGATCAGACATGTCATAAAGTTACTATCCAAGCAAAATGGACATTTTACTGGTCAACATTAACAAACTATGACAGCACTTCTTATGCAAAATGGAAAAGCGCGCAGGGATGCACTACTATGGTTGGCAAAGGAGGCACTCCATAAGATCATATATGGTCAACACAATGGCTCCAACTATATTCTCCCAAAACTAGCTCCATAATGATTTTTGTACTCCATTTATGAAAAAACCTCACCTATCAAAAACAGTATTCAACCCAAATATCCTTCTATAGCCCAGATGCTTTCGATGTCGCTTCACATTTCCAAATCCAATGTATCAATATGTTACTGATATTACAGTTTCAACAGCTAATTTCAGCTGCATAATGTCGTCATCATATCATAGCAGCCCCACAATTTTCACATTATGAGTCAAGAACCACATTATAGAATACATATACTCTATTTCAGCAGAATGGATAACACTTTCCTGGCAGTACATATTATCTGTCAGGGAAAAGATCCAAAAATAAGCAAACAATGATGTACGGACAGAAATCAGGTAAAACAACATGAATTTGAAAAAACCATGCGACCAATTAAGATGACAATCCCAATAACTTGGAAGTTCTTAATGGGGAAAAGAGCAAGCCAAGTACATAATATAATAATAGGTGAAAAAACTATACCCTATTTAAGAATCCACTGCCTTGACCATCTTCAAAAAGTGATGAATAATAAGGGGGTCATAGATTGAGCCCCCTAGTATCTCATCAGGATCTGGGCCTTGTCTAACAGCGGCAGGAGTCACCGGACTTAAAAAGCTAGTTCTTACATCAGAATCTACCTCATGGCGATATGCGCTGTCTACACGTGAAATCCCTAGCCTGTAGATCTGAATCCATAAAAACGAGGATGACAGCCTCACAGAAAACCCAACAATTGCATAGCCAGCGCAAGTTTCACAGAAAAGATGAAAAATACTCCATAGTCATCAGAAGAAATGTTCCTGCATTAACATAAAATACTCCAAGATTATACATAAAGGAAGTGCAAGAAGAGAAAAGACTGTTCCCTGGAGAAAACTATTCACTACATAGGTCATGATTGTTTCACAGGGAAAATATATTTTATGCTCCACAATACTCTTAGAAATTTCAACTTCACATCTATAAATACTTTCTCATTTGCAATATTACTTTCAACAGTTTGCCTAAATTTTAAAATGATTTGCATATTAATTTAGTTCAGTATCTAAAGATAAACTTAAGTTTATTTTCCTAACAATATTGTTGTTAAGAAAAGAACTTGCCAGGAATATGACCTTTGAGTCACATTTCATCTCCAAGTAACTCTTGGTAAAGTAATCAACTTAAAGGAACTTGGATAACTGTGGAATCATTGACTCACAACTATTTTTAGGCCACTTCAGAATGAAGGGTTGGTGGAAAAATAGGTCAACAACATATTAGGTTCCAGGGATTCTGGATAGTTTTAACTACTGATGTTGGAGACTGGGATTTGACCAGCAACTTATATTAGGAATATGATAAATTTTCTTGTTGCAAGTAGTGACAGGCTTCCTTTTTCAATTATGTTTCCTATTCAGGTTTATTATTTTGACTTGGAGTCGAATTTGCAAGAGTCGCATATATGGTTACAATTCTTTAGTTTAGATTAAGTTAAGGAAGACTATTGAATTTTATCAAGTCTTTCTTCAAATAGTGTGATGCGATTCTTCTCTTACGCTTGATACTCAAAAAGCCTTAGTCGCGTGCTTAGGAAAGTGTAATGCAAAGCTCGTTTTTAATTACTGTTCATGAGAGTTCTCTGAATTCTCCGTCCTGGCTTACTAAGTTGGGACTCGTCCTATATCAGGTTTGGAATAAAGGCCAATGTTCCTACCATTGACTTATGATTTTCTGCAAAAATGGTGAGTGACACTGAATCAAACTCTAGGCTAAGTAAGTTAACCTAAGACTTTGGCAAATGGAAATCAAAATATGAAGTTTTGGTGAGGTTCGTGACAATATAAAGCAAGTTCTTACAAAGAGGGCCTTTCAAGGAGAAGAGAGATCCTTACCAAAAAAAAAAAAGGAGAAGAGAGATCATTGTCCATCCACTCTTCACATGTGGCTGGTGGAAAAG
>JAGVVM010004948.1:0-36919 GCA_019149425.1 Psidium friedrichsthalianum
ATTTTTTGGGTGTAGTTTAATGTTATATTCTGAAATTAGATAATGTCGGGAGAGAGATAGAAACAAAAGCAGTCTATGTTGGTTAAGACGATAAAAAACGAACAATACATGGAGAGAGAAGGGCATTGTGGATCTTATCGAGTTAAAAAAAAAAAGCAGTGTTTTTTAGCCTACAAAAAGGTAGTGAAATGAGGGGACTCCTATACAATAACTGAAAATTCTCGTGAGTTAACTTTATCCGCATTCTTCTCAACAGGCTGCCTTTAGAACCCCTAATCCAGACTATCGATTTGGTATGATTCCGCGGCACTCTACTCATCCTCGGCTCCCATTTTTTCTATGAGCATAGTTCCTGCCTTACATAAGTACCAAATCCTCATTGGAGTAATTATCAGCCTTTTATACCCCATCGATTTACATTACGAGGAATGCGACCTTGATTTTCCGTTTTCCTTATGGTGATTTTCTAGCCAAAAAGAGAAATTTTCCAAAGTATTAATCTATTTTATCCTTTTACGCAATTTAATCCTAACTTATTTCTCGTATGTATCCAATTGTAGTCCATCTAATCATTTGTGTCCAAAATCCTCTAACTGGTCCAATCGTTTGTCCAGTGGCTCGATGATGGATAATTTTATAACCCTTAAGCACAATTTGAATGACCACCAACGATAGTCGGACGTCGGCACAGTTAGCGATTATTCTGACCACAATTCGCCGGCTAAACTCAATTGGTACCCGTATGAAATCTTTATGCACTGAATTGAAAAAATTAAAGATATATGGTTGAATTGGTAAAAGTCCAATGGTTTAGCACTTTTTGGTAATTTTCTTGCCACATAGTAAAAGCCGACTATTATGCAGCTCAAAAAAAATTATTCATGTAAAGGGGAGCCCGACTACAAAGAATCTACTTGATTAGACCTCCATTTTTCTTCTTTTCCTTGTGCAATTACTCTTTCTCTTTTCGTCTGTAGAAGCGTCCCATTTTTTGTGACATAGTGTTATTTTTGTGCTATAACTCCATTAGCAGTTTAAATTAGAGATTCTATGTTTTAAAGACAATGCACTAGATGATTGATCGAGTATTGTATCACCTTAGCAATATCCGTGGAGGATTTTCGTGGACAATCCATTTACAACGGCTAAACCATGAAGAAGCTTTTCTATGATTCCTTTTTCATAATTGGGAGATAAGTTTTTTTTTCTTTCTGGATTTTGGTACAGCAGATATTGCTTCTGCGGATGCTGATCGGGATTATGTGGGCCGATCGATGGTCTAGTTGGATGAATTTTTATTATTTTTTAACAAATAAATTCCGATTAATTTTGCTTTTCTTTTGATTGTAAAGTTTGACATGTGCCCCACGCTCTAGACGATCTAGTCAAGGCCTAGGTGACCCCACCGGGCCAGCAGCACACCACCCTCGCCGACATTGCGCCATATCGCAACCTATGCCTCATCCTGTCCCCGCCCTCGTTGCGCCAAGCAAGGGTTTGTCTCTTGCCCATATGGTCTGCGGGAGCACAATAAGAAAGGAAAAACAAAGAAAAATAAATAAATTAATGTTATAAAAGACAAATCTGAAATTTTAAGACGATTTCAAAAATCATCCATTGTCAACGCCGGTTACTTCCACGTAGTCAATTTTCAGGACATACTCTTGTTCAAAATGACTCATTGATAAATCGATTTATAAATATTTATTATTACTGCCACAATTCGAAGGTTTGAAAATTAAAACAATTATATGCAGATAAAGGTTTGGACAATTTTTTCAATTATACTATCGTATCAGTAATTCCTTTTTGATAGCCAGTTAGAATTAATCGCTTAACGGAAAGCCCAAAAAGGCACTCTCAAGGTTCTCTCACTGCCGCATCCCAACAACCTTCTTGACCTAGCCTGCGCGCATCCACTAGGTGGAAGCATCCTCATCTCACTAACACCAAAGCCCTACCGTTTTAACGCCCCAGCGTCCCGGCTCGTTGTGGGGGGGCGAACGCAGTGCCAAGACCGATCTCTCTGCTCACACCCGCCGAGCATAGCACAACGTCTTCTCCTAGGCAGTCCAGCCGGAGTTCTGGTCCGTGCTCAAGTGAACGATTGATCGATCACGACCGAGCCTCTTGCGCTTTGTGTATGTGTATTGCGTCTGTGTTGCCGAATAGTTCGCTCGTCACACTCACTTAGTTCTGTCGGTTTCACTATTCCAGGATCTCATACCGTCGTGTCATTTTGTTTTACGAAGCAAATAAATTTGCCTGAATACTATTTTGGGCGCGGCTCTAGTTAGTATAATATTGTTTTTTGTCAAAGGCAGTCTAGGTATCAAACACATGAACGTTATCATAAACACAAACAATGAGATGATAAATTACCTTATGTCTAATAGTAACTGCTATCCTAACCGTAAAACATAGAGACGTAGCTCTAATCAAAGTAAAGTCCTTATCCTCCATAAATCGTCTTTTGCCTTATTTATTAGTGCTCGGCTCTATTTATTTGGCTAGAAAATCACGTCGTAATACAAAAGAATTCACGGACACACGCTCATACTCATAAATGTCAAGTATGGGTAAAAGCTAATTCATTTTTTTGTTTTACCGTGATTTTTATTTTTGGAAAATTACTCTTTTCCTTTTATTTAGGCAGAAAGTTAGATATATCCCCATGTCAATTAATATCTTTGTGATGGATGAAACACGTACCTAAATCAGCAGTTGTCCTATTTCATTATGAACTGTACAATAGATTTTCGTATCACAGTATATATATTCTATGTTGCTACAAATCCTTCAACATTTATATTGTCCGAACCGTGAAACAGAAGCATTATTTGAGCTTTTGTAATGTCTAGATACAACGCATAATCGCGCCTATGATTGTCAAAAGCTATTTTGCGCTTAGCAAAGTCTATAGGAGAGCTTCGTCACGATAATTCAAACAATTGAGATGAGTGAAAGACGGCTTTTTTTTGGGGGGGAGGGGGGATGAGACGGCTTTTTTTTTGTTTAATATCTAAATTTTCTTTCCATAAATACAAACGTTTTATTTTGTGAATGGCGTTACATCAAGGTTATCAAATATATATATTATTATTATATAATATATAATATATATAACAGAAGAAATTAGGAGTATCTGATTTTTGGGACATATTGCCGTACGTACACTTTTCTAGCATCAAACATCAATTGTAAAAGACCATTAGTAGATTGCTATTGTTTAAATAGATAGTTAATATTGGACAGACACAATATCATTGAAACACGTTCTTTATCATTACATACTATGTAACATCATCACGCATGTTTTTCTCATCCGATGCGGTGTTTTTTTTTCCCCATCCTTCTCCGGACAATTTTAACGAGTACCCTTGGGGGGGGGGGGGCCCCCCTTGGAAAGAAAGCCTTTCCGACTTGCAACCTCTCCCCACCATCTCTACCACAGGTCACCACTGCACGACCACACCACCATCTCCCCTACAGTCACCATCACCAGACTGTCCGCCTCCTCCTCCTGCCACCTCCGCCTCCGCCTCCGCCACCCCCACCATCTCTTCCACCTCCCCACCTCCTCACTCCGCCGCCATCCGCGCTCCCCACGCACCACCCTCCTCCCTACCACTGCCCCAGCGCCGGCGCCTGCTATCCCCCCCCATATGTCATAGCTGTAGCCATCGCGACTTGTGTCCGCCGCCGCGGCTCCGCGCGCGCGCCACAGACTCCTCCACCTCCATCATCTCTCCCGTTGACCTACCACCTACGCCTGTTTTGTCATCATAAGTCTGGGGGCAGGCTGCTGTGGTGACGGGGCTGGTGGAGGGGAAGAGAAAGGCGGGGAAGGTGGCGGAGGAGGGCTGTCCGTTTTGCAGGTCATGGGAAGCTGAGGGCACACCCTAAACACTAGGGACTGAGCAAAGCGTGAGCGAAGCGAGAATCGACCATTTTTTGGGGGGAGGGGGGGGGGGGGGGGGGGGAAAGGGCTCTCTGTATGGATCCTGTGAGGGCCGCTCTAGGTTTATATAGAGGGACAATAGTTTTCCGCATCCCTGCCATATTGTAGTAAATACTAATTACATTCAGCCCCGTTCTTGTGATTGTCTGGGCCTCCTACAAAACTGAAAAAAGCTTAAAAATTGATATTTCAAAAGGGTAGCTCATGAGGTTCAGGGATTCCAGGATACGTGTATCAGGACCCTCATACAACTTCTGAGGAAGATGATCATCAGTATAGTGATCTATGCTACCCCGCATTTGCTGCTTTCTTTGGGGGAAAAAGTTACATTTCCCGAGGAACTTTAAATTTACGTATGAACTTGAAATGAAGCGAAGGACGGTGGTTTCGTAAGCCTCTCACGGAAAAGAGGAAAGCGATATGTATATAAAATTGAAGGTTGGAATTATGGATTATGTTGTTGGTAATTTATGATCGGTCGGGAAAATGAATCAAACTTTGAAGCATCATAACATTCTCATTAAATAATTATTTGCGATAATGTTGCTAATGATCAATGGAATAAATATTTCGGGATACCACAAAGTCATCGAAATTAGAATATCATATAAAAAATTTTGATATTCTCCCATCACGCCACATCATATTAGTATTAACTACCTTCACAGCCCGTTCTTGTATTGTCTAAGCCTCCTACAAACGGAAAAAAGCCTTAAAAATTGGATATTTTCAAAGGGGAGCTCATAGTTCAGGAATTTCAGATACGTTTTCAGACCTCACGAGGTTCTGAAAAACGTATCCTGAATTCTGAACCATGAGCTACCTTTTGAAAATATACAATTTTTAAGGCTTTTTTCAGTTTTTGTAAGGAGGCTTAACAATACAAGACGGGCTGAATGTAGTTATACTTAATATGATGTGGCGTGATGGAAATATCAAAATTTTATATGATATTCTAATTTCGAGACTTTGTTGTATCCCGAAATATTTATTCCAGTGATCATAGCAACATTAATAGGCTAAATAATTATTTAATGGAATGTTTATGACGCTTCAACGTTTGATTTCATTTCTTCCCGACCGATCATTAATTTACCACAACATATCCATCATCCAACCCTTCAATTTTATATCAATCGTTTCCTCTTTTTCGTCAGAGGCTTACGAAACCACCGTCCTTCGCTTCATTTCAAGTTTCATACGTAAATTTTAAAGTTCCTCGGAAATGACTTTTTTCCCCAAAGAAAGCAGCAATGCGGGGTAGCATAGATCACCATACTGATGATCATCTTCCTCAGAAGTTGTATGAGGTCTGAACACGTATCCTGATTCCTGACCTCATGAGCTACCCTTTTGAAAATACCAATTTTTAAAGGCTTTTTTCAGTTTTGTAAGGAGGCCCAGACAATACAAGAACGGGCTGAATGTAATTATATTTAATACAATATGGCGTGATGGAAAACTATTTTCCCTCTATATAACCGAGCGGCCCTCCACAGGATCCATACAGAGAGCCCTTTCAAAACATGGCATCTCGCTCGCTCACGCTTTGCTCATTCCTTGTTGTTTGGGTTTGCTCAGCTTCCATGACCTGCAAACGACAGCCCTCCTCCGCCACCTTCCCCGCCTTTTCTCTCCCCTCCACCAGCCCCGTCACCACAGCAGCCTGCCCCACAGACTTATGATGACAAAACAGCGTAGGTGTGTGGTCAACGCGGAGATGGAGGTGGAGGAGGCGGGGCGGCGGCGGCGGAGGCGGCGGCGGCGACACAGGTCGCGATGGCTACAGCTATGGATATGGTGGGGAAGAGGCGCCGGCGCTGGTGGCAGTGGTAGGGAGGATGGGGTGGTGGGGGAGCGGAGGCGGAGGAGGAGGTGGGGGTGGAAGAGATGGTGGGGGTGGCGGAGGCGGAGGCGGAGGTGGAGGAGAGGAGGCGGACAGTCTGGTATGGTGACTGTGGGGAGATGGTGGTGTGGTGGTGGTGGTGACTGTGGTAGAGATGGTGGGGGAGGTTGGCAAGTTCGGAAGGCTTCTCCAGCAGGTACTCGTTAAAAATTGTGGGAGAAGGATGGGGAAAAAAAAAACACCGCATGCGAGAGAAAACTGCGTGGATGATGTTACAATAGTTGTAATGATAAAGAACGTTGTTTAATGATATTGTTGATGTCCAATATTAAACTATCTATCTAAACAATAGCAAATCCTACTAATGTCTTTTACAATTTATTTTGATCTTAAAAAGTGTACGTACGGCAATATGTCAAAATCAATACTCCTAATCTTCTTTTATATATATATATATATATATATATATATATACCCTTGATGTACCGCATTAAAAATAAAACTGTTTTTCTATTTATGAAAGAAAATTATATTAAAACAAAAAAAACCGTCTTATCCCCCCTCCCCCCAAAAAAAAAAGCCGTCTTTCACTATCTCAATTGTTTGAATTATCGTTGACGAAGCTCTTCCTATAGACTTTGCTAAGCGCAAAATAGCTTGTGACCAATCAATCGTATTATTGCGTTGTATCTAAGACATTACAAAGCTCAATTATAAATGTTCTTTTGGTCGGACAATTATAATGTTTGAAGGAGTGGTAGCACTATATATATATATACTGTGATTACGAAAATCTATGTACAGTTCATAATGGAAATTACAACTGCTTGTATTTAGGTAAGGTGAAATCAAATATTATGACATGGGTTATATTCTAACTTTCTTACTTAAAGAAAAAGTGAAAAAAGTAATTTCCAAAAATAACATCAAGGGTAAACAAATAAATGAATTAGCTTTTACCATCCTTGACATTTATGAGTATGCGTTCCGTGATATTCTTTTGTCTTGCGGTGATTTTCTAGCCAAATAATAGAGCGAGACTAATAATAAGGCAAAAAGATGATTTATGGGATAAGGACTTTAACTTTGATTAGAGCTACGTCTCTTTTTTACTGTTAGGATTCAGTTACTATTAGACATACACAGGTACTTTATCATCTCATTTGTTTGTGTTTTATGTTAAACGTTCATTGTGTTGATAACTAGAACTGCTTTGACAAAAAACAATAATACTAACTAGAGAGCCGCGCCAAAATTATTATTCAGCAATTTTTTCTTCGTAAAAAAAAAAATGACACGACGGTATAGGGTATCCTGGAATATGTGAAACCGACAGATCTAAGTTCGTGTGACGACCGAACTAGTCGCAACACAGGACGCAATACACATACACCGAAGCTCCAAGGGCTCGGTCGTGATCGATCAATCGTTGAGCACGGCCCAGAACTCCGGCTGACTGCCTAGAGAAGACGTTGTGCTATTGCTGGGCTGTGTGGAGCAGAGAGATCATGTCTTGGCACGCGTTTCGAACCGAGCCGGGACGCGGGGTACGGTAAGGTGCTTTGGGTTGTGAAAGAGGATGGCTTCCACCTTAGTTGGGATGGCACTGGCTAGGTCAAGAAGGCTGTTTGGGATCCGGAGTGAAGCGAACCTTTGAGAGTGCCTTTTTGGGCTTTACGTAATCGATTAATCTAATCTGTCATCGAAAGGAATTTACTGGTATGATATTATAATTGAAAAAATTGTCCAAATCTTCAGTCTTGAATCTATTGTTTCAATTTTCAAACCTTCGAATTATGTCAATTAATAATGGATATTTCTAACGATTTATCAATTTAGTCATTTCGAACAACATGTCTGAAATTTGACTACGTGGAATTTAATCAGCGTTGACATGGATGATTTTTGAAATCTCTTAAAAATTTTCAGAATTTGTAATTTTTTATATTTAATTTTTTTCTTTGTTTTTCCTTTCTTATTGTGCTCCCACCGACCAATGGGCAAGAGACACAACCCTTGCTTATGGGCGATGAGGGCTGGAACAGGACGGAGGCGAGGGTTGGACTGGGCAATGCGGCGAGGGTGGTGTGCTGTGGCCGGTAGGGTCACCAGGCCTTGACTATTGGCTGCAGTGACATGTCAACCCTTAACAATAAAAAAGAAAAGCAAAATTAAATCGAATTAAATTTTTTTAAAAAAAATTAAAATTATCTAAATCAGCATCGATCGTGCCACATAATCCATCAGCATCCGCATAAGCAATAATCTTGTTGTACCAAATTTCTCAGAAAGAAAAAAAAACTTATCTTCCCCAATTATGAAAAGGAATTCATAGAAAAGCCTTCTTTCATTGTTTAAGCCGTGTAAATTTTGGCCACGAAACTCCTCATATGGATATTGCTAAGGTGTACAATAACTTGATCAATCATCTTATTGCATTGTCTTTAAAACATAGGAATCTCAATTTAAATGCTAATGGAGTTATAGCACAAAATATACCTATGATCACAAAAAAAATGTGACTTTCTTACCGACGAAAAGTGTAAAGAGTAATTTGCACAATTGAAAAAAAGATTCAAATGTAGTTCTAACCAAAGTTAAGATTCTTTTGTGACGGGCTCCCCTTTACATGAATAATTTTTTTTTTAGCTTAGAATTAGTCTGGCTTTACTATTTGGCGAGAAAATTATCCAAGAAGTGCTAAACCTATTGTACTTTTACCAATTCAACCATATATCTTTTAATTTTCAATTCAGTCCTAAATATCTCACGTTTTACCAATTGAGTCTATCCGGCCAATTGTGGTCAGATAATTACTAACGTTGATGTCGACTATTCGTTGTTGGCATTAAAATTTATTTTAGTGTTATTAAAAATTATCACATCAGCACCGACAACCGATTGGCCCATGTCAGGGATTTTTGACACAGATGATTAGATGGACTCAATTGGTACAACGAGAAAAAGGTTTAGAATTAAATTGGCAAAAGTAAAATAGATTTAATACTTTTTGGAAAATTTCTTCTTTTTTGCTAGAAAATCACCATAAGGAAAACGGAAAATCAAGGATCGCATCCTCGTACATGTAAATGATGGGTAAAAGCTGATTTACTATGAGGATTTTGTTACTATTAGGCAGGAACATGCTCATGAAAAAATGGGAGGATGGTATAGGTGCCGCGGAATCTACCAATCGATAGTTCTGGATTTCATGTTCTAAGGGCCTGTTGAGAAGAATGCGGAAAAGTTAATTAGAGAATTTTCTAAGTATTTGTATAGGGTCCCCCTCTTTTCACTACCTTTTTTTGGCTAAAACACTGCTTTTTTTTTTTAACTCGATAGACCACAATGCCCTTCTCTCTCTTCAATGTATTGTTTCTTTTTTTATCGTCTTAACCAACATGACTGCTTTTGTTTCTATCTCTCTTACATTATCAATTTCAGAATATAACCATTAAACTACACCCAAAAAATATATTATTTTATCATTCATCATGTTATCACTTTACCTAGAGAAGGTCGTTATTTTTAATTTATCGTCTCATTTTTTCAATTATAAGAGTTATATAAAAAGTTAGAAATTTCTAATTATAATGGCTTATGAACACGCAATTAACTACCTAGTTGTTAAAACTTTATTTCAAAGTTGAAAATTATAACTCAATCTAATTATCTATCACTTTTTACCTTCTGGGTGATTTTACAAAATAAATTTGTAGGTTTCTAAAATTAAACACCACTAATTTGTGCTTTCTTTTAAGCTTTTCATATTTTAACATGAATTACAAGATGGTGTTGAAAATATGTTTACAGATTTTGCACTTTTAAACTCATGTAAGATTTTTTAGGGGAATCCTTTAAGCATATTTTAAAGTTTTGATCCATTTGCTATGCGATTGAATATACAATCGATATTAACTTCCTTCGTAACAAGAGTTAAACAACAAGAAATTTCACGTTTTTCCTCTATGCATTTATCGCTTATTAATATTTAGGTATGGTTTGAATATAAAAATGTTTGACATTTGATCACACTTTTAACTAATTAACCTTTTTCATATTTTGATCAATTTTCTTTTCCACTTTTTATCAAGATCGGCTAAATAATTAAATTCAATTTTGACTTCAAATATAGTTTCATTCACACTATTTAGAAAAAAAAGTCACTTGATTGTGTATTCATAAGCTATCATAAATAGAAATTTGTTGTGAATGAAAATGTGAGGCCGTAAATTAGAATTGACAACATTATCCAGGCAAAATGATAATAAGATACGGTAAATCGACATCTTGATATATGAGCATTTGTATGGTGAAACTAATGAGAGACACGATATAAATAAAGGCAATTTTGTGTATTAGCTCGATAAAAAAAAGAAACAATAAATTGAAGAGAGAGAGAGAGAGAGAGTGTTACGGTTATTTGAATGAAAATATGAGTGTCTTATGGAAAATGAGAGTGGAAATAGCGCTGCCCTTTTTATATATTCAAAAAAGTACATGGAGCCTATTTATAAGATTTATTAGAAGACTAACTAAAGTGATAAAATAAAGATAATATGAAATATAATCAATCAAGGATATGCACTAACTTGCGGATAAAAATAATCATGTCCAAAAATGATCATCATTAAATTGTCGAAACTAGCACTGCACATCATCGGGCATGATGGATCTGTGGCGCGGTTGCGCATAGGATACATGTGGTGGCTCCATGCTTCATTGACGATGAAATTTCAATACGTTGATTGTTTGATTGCGACGAGTTTGCTGGTAGTGTCCGCTTCTCGAAATGACATGCGAAACTCTGAGAATTGGAGTGGAAAAGCAAGTGGCCGATGCGGCTAGCTTGCGAAACAGTAACTGATCAATGTGTTCTATAGTGGCTGGCGTTGTAGCATCAAGTGGCTCATACGATCGGCTTGGGAAAATAGTGCCAAGTTTGACCCAGCCCGGGCCAACCCAATACTCGAATCATCATAAGATATTCGGGTCGGGTCGATCGATCTTGGTCCTTTTTTTTTTTTGGGAATCAAACAAACTCCAAGATATTCATATTGTATTTATATTATTTAAAAGTAATAAGAAAACATAAAATTTTATTTGATGATAAGTGACTGCAGTCCCAGATCTGGGCTTGTATCATCGCCGTAGTTTATCAAATGAAGATCTGGGCTCCCCTCGCCCATTCTTAAAAATCAACCCCCCTTCCCTCCTCCTTTTCGTCTTTGCAACACCCTAAGAGAGAGAGGGGGACCGGCTTAAAGGCTTCTCTTTGTACGCAATGAGGAGCTGTGGAGGGCTCAAAGGACCACTTCTCCCCCTCCCCCCCCCCACAAGAAGAAGATGGCAAGGTCATGATCCACCACAAGAAGATGGCAAGGTCATGATCCATCATCGCCACTCGCGAGAACAAGAAGACCATCATCCTTCCTTCTTGTTCGACGATGCTCTCTACTATGAAGAAGACAGATTTGAAGAAGAAGACAAAGAAGATGTTCACGGAATTCAGATGACTGCAGTTGGAAGCTCTTCAGTCTTTCCCTCATAGCCAGTGGATCGACAACAAGACTTGTTGTGGAAAGAAGACGACTGGTTCATGTACTACGCCTTGGCACGGCGCGGTCCTAGATCTGGGCTCCCTTACCCAAGCCTGGGGGGCTGGCCACCCTCGCCTCGCCGGCCCCTTAAACGATCCGCGGTGATGACACCCCAACTTCTACTAGTTTTTTTTTCATATTTTAAATAAAATGTTAATCTTTTTTATTGAAACAATACCAAAATCCAACCCGAAAATTCCCTAAATTTTAGGCCAAGTCGGGCCGGGTCGAGCCGAATCGGGTCAAACCGGCGCGGGCCTTTTTGACAACCCTATTGTTGACATCGTAACATGACCATTGTGGCGCTTACTATGACATGAATGAAACACTTGGATGAACACTGCAGAACTGCAACATGAATTTATTTCACTATGAAGTGCATTTGGTGCATTGTCAAGCGGCAAGATGGATCTATCTTACCATTGAGTGCATATGGTGCACTTAAATTTCCTCGGAAAAAAAGTGAATTAGAGAATTTTCTGTATATTTCAATGTATCTAGCAAAAGAGTGCATGAAACTTATTTATTGGCTCAGAAGACAAACTAAGGTAATATGATAAATAAAATCTCAATGAAGGATACGTATTACCAAATGAGATATATACATAATCCCAAAAGATATCTTAAATCAACTAAATATTACCAACAGAGCCTGTGGATAGCTTTTGTGTTTCAAAAATTAAGAACTTTGTACCCATAAAGAGGTCCTAGGACAGGCCCATAGGGTAAATACAATATTTACGGCACACCCCTTCACAAAGTGCATTTGTTGACATTCGAAGCATCATCCTAACATCAACACGCTCAACAAATTGATGCACACAATATCGACAATGCGAGGCGTGTCGAGACTGATTCCTAAACCTTTGTTTAGCAAAAGACATCGCAAATTTTGGTTAGTATTGAACTTAAAACAAGCTGTGTCCAGCCGCACCTAATGAATTTCTTGCCACATCTCTAACTAAAGAGAAACAAATCAACCAAAAAAATGCAATTTTCAAAGTCAGAAAGAGAAACAAATCCTTTCGTCTCCCCAAAATCGCAGCCACCCTTAGAAGATCTTCCCTTTCTGCTTTTGATCCTTTCAGAGCGCCATATAAACCAGCGAGACCGAACCAAATTTACTAGCGAGAGACCACAACAAACATGGCGGTGACGACGATGAACCACTTTGTCCCTCGTCCTCTTCCTTTCCCTCTTATCGGCATCCACCATCTCCGAAAGGGAAGCGCAGGCCGAGCCTGTCGTTCATGTGACGAGCGAACTACCCGGCAACACGGACGCGATGCACATACACTGCACCTCAAAGGACTCGGTCGTGATCGATCAGGCATTGAGTGCGGGCCAGAGCTGCAGCTGGACCGCCGAGGAGAAGACGCCCTCCTACTGCGCAGCCGGGTGGCGGGAAAGATCGCGTTTTGGCCAGCGTTCGAGCCGAGCCGGGACGCGGGCCACGGTAATGTGCTTTGGTTGGCGAAAGAGGATGGGTTCTACCTTAGCTGGGATGGCGCACGGTGGGTGAAGGGGGCTATTTGGAATACGGAGTGAAGTGAACCTTTGAGAGTGCCTTTTTTGAGGCTTTATGTTATTGAATAATGTAATTTCTCATGGAAAAGGAGTCGAACCTTGTTTTCTTTTATGATGAGCTTTTGAAATCATTTTCATTTTTCAAAATCTAATTTTTTCTAGACCTACTTAACGCAAGAAAAGGCCTCCGATTATTTATCATTAATATCGCTAAGTTGTTGATACGGCATTATCGTTGTTATGACATAAATTTTATATGTTTAGAGATCATGCGATGCTATGCGGAAAAAGCTAATTAATGAAAAAAAGTTAAGAAAGGCAAGTTAGGAGCGTGCTCAGCCGCCCAGCCGCGTCCAAACGCTAGCCCTCTCGCGATCATGGCGCGCAGGACGGTGAGGGTTATCGAACTTTTGCCACACATGGAGATTATAGATGAGGAAAATGATATAAAAGAGGTGCATAGGGGGCGTGGCGGTCGTCTTTGACCACTAATAAGGGTTAGCAATGGCGTAAAATGTAAAAATGAACAAAAAAAATTAAATTAAAAAGGCTATCGGCAAATTACATACATTTGTACTATTGACATTTGAATATTGCAATCGATTTCTAAGTGTTTTTGTGTTTTTTTTTGGTAAAGCTAAGTGTTTTGTGTTAAGTTCCACAAAATCCAAGAGAAGTCAAAAGTAGAAAAACAAAGGAATCAAAAAGAGCAGAGAGCAATTGTAGGTATTAGTAAAACTAATTTATCTTTTTACAAAAGGAAAAGACTAATTTGCAAAAGTTGGTATATTAAATAATGTGTAAACTGAAATTGAATATTCAAATTGGCCATATTTCGTACAAATTAACTATCTAAATAAGGGTTTGAAGTACCTGACCAACGATATTTTCATCATTTTTTTAATATTTTTTTTTCATTTTTCCTTTTTCTTTCCTTTTTCTCTCTCTTTTTTCCCCCCTTCTTCTCGCTTGTTGCCTATCTCAAGCAACGGTTGCCATCGCCGACGGCTTGGCGAGGGTCGCCTTGCTTAGGCGAGGTTGCCCTCAAGGCTGACGAGGGCCTCACTTGGGTGGGGGGAGGACTGGCCTCACTAGCCTCCCATGAGTAAGTCGTTGAGATTGGCTATCGGCGAGAAGAAAAGGCAAAAAAAAAAAAATGATGAAAACGTCATTGGTCAAATCCTTATTGAAATAAAATCCACTTTGGACCTTTATTTGAAAAAATAACGGCACTTCAAATTCTTATTAGAATTTTCCTGTACTTCAAGCCCTTATTTAGAATTTTCCAGCATTTCAAGCTCTTATTTAGAATTTTCCCCTTTTTTCTTTTACAAGCCATACTTGTTGATCACATTTCATAACATCAATCCCGGTTCTGCTTGTTTTGTAAAAATAAGCGGTTTGAGCAATATTTTTGACAAAAATGCTTCTTTACATCGCTTAAAAGAGTCGGCCAATGAAAACTGTGTTCACCACCCCCCAACAAACATAAGAATGGTATTTCTTAATAAACAATCTCGCCTTGGGTTAGCCGACCCGGATGGGCGACTGGTTCGAGTCTGTCGGCCGGAGTCGGGTCAATCCACACGAAGGTGCTTTCCCAATGGCGGGAAAATGAAATATGGCTGAGAGGAGTGGAGCGGGGATGTAATTTCGAAGTAGAGACGCATCGAGCGAGCAAGCAAGCGCGCGCCCGAGAGAGAAAGAGAGGTAGAGAGAGAATGGAGAGAGAGGTCTCGAGGGCCGAGTTGCTACGCGCCATCGAAGCCATCAAATCCTCCGATGTAAGCTCTCCGCGTCCTGAACTCCGTCATCGATCTCATTCTTCGCACCGATTAGTACTTTTTTTTTTCTCTCTTCTTTCGCAGTCATTTGGTTACGTGATTGTTGCCTCGTTCAGTCAATGCTGTTCGGTTCGAAAATCGGCGAGTCCGAAGGTTATGTGTGTCGCGAGCGAGGGTTATTATGAATGGTTGAATTTCGAGCGGTTTGAACATCGTTTGCTTTTTGGAAGTATCTTTTAGCGATTCTCCGAATTGTTTGGGGAACTAAGGGAGAAATGGAATGTTGAATGTTGAACGTATTGACAGAATTAATCCTTTGGAAGCTGCATAGACTTTGTTTTTTAGCGATAGAAACTCTTTCTCGTGCATGATTTAATACAGATGCATTTGCAGGTGGTCGAGACTCGGGTTCAGCTTATTACTGGGCTCGGTGAACTTGGAATACGCGAGAGATCTGATGTAGCTTTCGTTGTTGAAAGCCTAGTTGTATCTTTGGACCAAGTGTTATCCTGCAATATGAAGTTGTGGCTGTATATCAAATCCTTTATTATCTATATTGGAAAATATCTGCACATCGCCGTTTGTCCTTTAGTCCTGCGAGTTGATTGGTTGCAAGTCCCAATTATGATTGTAGCGCTTGTTCTTGAATTTGCGAATAATGGGATCTGATATGATTTATTACTTTGCACATTTGGGTGGATGTCTTGGGGGCATGAGTATGAGATCCAGAGGAGCTCCCTCTCTGAATGCTGTTCCTCTGTGTCGGTAAATCAAGTGCATTCTTTGGGTAATTTGTAGTTTTGTATAAGTAGCATGCTATGCCTTTGGTCAATGCAATTTTCCTGCCGCTTCTTTGCCTTTTGCCTCTACTTTTAGTCATTGCTCAAGTAAGGTTCCAGGTTGATCGAAAATATGTGCGGAGTGGATTTTCTGAAATGACCATGTGTGTGATAGATTATATTGGATATCCAGTGACCAGTTTGTACTTGCATTATTAGAAGTATTATTAACAACTATGGTGCTAGCTGGCTTGTGATGGGTCAAGTCAACCGATGTTTCCTTGGTTCTGAGCAATACAGATTAATACAATTACAAAAGAAAAGCTACTATGGTGAAGTGTCAATGTGTTTATTGCTTCTGTCTGGTATAATAAGGTGTCAGAGCGCAGAAGACATAATCACTAAAAGGGAGTAAGAACAAAAGGCCTGCAGTATCTTTCAGTATACCACTTCTTGTGTACATTGATATACACCTTTCCTTTTCGGATAAGCACCTTAATGTACACATTTGGGAGAAGGAAAATACAGTAGTTGCAAGGCCACTGATGTTTCTTTTCCTGTTTATAGCTTGCACACAGAGAGCATCTCAAAGTTAATGTTTCAAATTGGAAGAAAGAAATACAGGGCTTCATTAGTTAATTGCTCTACCTGTGGCTCTCAAAGAGTACTTAGCAGAGAGGGATCTAGTTGATGCGGGATTTGTTATTTTAGTGAAGATTTTATTTGTTTCCAACCAATGGGATATCAAGAGCCGTCAAGTAAATCTTCATGATTTAAACTGTCCATGGAGGCTATATTAGATTGTGTTATTCAGTCGTTCAATGAGAGTTTTAAAAAAATCATATACTTTTTAGCTTGTAGAGAAAGGTGCTTTTAAGCCACTGTTCTAAGTTTTCACGACTCTGCTCTTCTCGCTTGACCCGGTTCTCTAGTTTTATATGCTAAAAAAAAAAAACTTTATTCTAATTCTATTCTTCAGCTGATCCAATGTGATAGCACTTTACTCGTCTGTGGTATGAGCAAAAGAGTAAATGAAGCTTCTATTTCTCTTAGCTTAGTGGCTTAGGACTAAAATATTCCACTGACATTCGACCCCTTTTTAAAAGTTCATTTATAATTTTGACATTACTTTGTTTGGAAGAGAATGGAGGGAGAGAAAATGAGAGGTGGGTGTAAAAAATTTTAGAAAATTTAAATATTTTGTGCAGAGAGATTGGAGGGAAAATGTGATTTCCTCACCCACTCCATATTTTCCTCCCCGTCTTCCAAACAAAAAGTCAAAGAATTTGCAGATGAATATGTTAACATCCATTTAGTCCTTATATGTGTGCTATTCCAAAGGACTAGTCAGTCTTTCAGTGCATCTGACTAATTCCAGTAAACTATCTTAAAGCCTTTTTTGCCTTTAACTTGAGAAGTGCTTGGAATATGGAAGGACTGAAGGACTAAAGCATGTGCAAGCTATTTTTCCTTTAAGCATTATGACTAATTTGATCCACTAGAATTCTTTAAGAAAACAGATGGGAATATCTTCATACTTGTCTTTATGAAATCATGATCTTTACCTTGACAACAATCTGGACATTTTGGGAGGACTACACTTGTTTGGATGTTACCCAGTGCATATTACACAAAGCAATCGTACAGGTTGCAACAAAGTTCCTCAAGCCTACTTTATGTAGTGGCCTGACACCATTCCTTGCTCTAGGGGTTCAGGTAGTTTTATTTTCTTATGATGCTCCTAACCCAACTCCCACCTAGGAATTAAAGAATGCCTTGCATACTGTTACAAACCAGCATGGTGTGAGTGAGTGCACACGAGTGAACACTTCTTCGAAATTTTGTATAGTGAGTGGTGTCATTAATGTCATGACAGGCAAGCATTTGGTGTAAGAAACATCTACAGATGACGATTATGTCAATGGAGGAGTCCCAAGAAGAAGAACATTGCAAGATGTTTTATGGGGTAACTTATCTCTTATTGCTACTTGATTCTCTTTAGTATCTTCCTTACCAAATATGCAATACTGCTCGGTGTAGAAGACAGCTTTCTCTATTTTTTTGGTGTGAGGAGGGGGGAGTTTTGGGGGGATGGGGGAGGGCTGGAGTTGGGAATTGCAAGCAGGGGTAAGTGGCAGTTGCGGCTGGCTCTTATCTCGTCATTGCACTTATACCGTTTGGGACTGGGTTGGGAGCTTAGACAAAGTATAAGATGAAGCTACAAGTTGGACTGACTTTATGTTGAGTAGACTATCTTACTTCAGTACCATCTTATCTTAAACTTATAGTAGGAAATCCGTGCTTGACTACACTGTTAATGGCTCTGGCAACTGAAACCTGTGCACAGTGGAAGAAAGTAGAAATTCTGCATTAAAAATTCTCCGATTAGGTAAAAGACCTTAAATGAAATTAGGGAAAAATATGCTTCACCTATTACTGTTGGATGCTATCATGTATCTTTCCCTTCTGGCCAAATGCTTTTCTCTATCTTTGACATTCTTAAATTCTCTAGTGCAGCTGCTTCTAGATGTACTTACATTCTGCAGTGCAAGCTTCACTGCTTTGGTGCAGTATCCTTCGCTAATGGACGATACACTAATGAACGTTGTGGAGAGTTCATTATTGGAACAACTGAATTTAACGAAAGATTCATTGTTGGAGATTGAGGTACTTATTTACGGCATTAAGTATTGCCTTCCAATCATCTCTTTCATATCTTGTTTCTATTCTTAATTCAACAGTTGCAGATTAGATACTTTGGGGGCTTATTTCCGGATTCTCAGATAGGTTAAACTTTGAAAACATGGATTTCTTCTCTTCATTCTTTTCATATGGAACAGGGGAAGCATATGAATTTATTTTTTTTGATAAAATGTTTTCGTTCATGTTTGATACAGAGAATCCAATCCGCTAGCTCAGAAATAGTGAAGGTTGCACATACAGTCATCAACTGGGTTGTAAAATTATGTGAAGATTATTGCCAATCTGGGAACCATTTGCGAGCAAGATCTGAGACAGACCAGAGTACCATGGATGCAGAAGGGGCTGGTGACATAAATTATGTTGCTAACATGGCTAAACATACAGTAGAAAAGCTGTGCGAATTGGGAACTATTGCAGCTAGTGGTGGTGGAACTCTGGTAAGCATTCTGAATGTCACTTGGAAAGGTGTTGTCACCCTTCTTCAAATAGGAAAAGCAGCACTGGAAGTCAATTTTAATATAGCAGATATTATTTTGACTCTTATTTCACTAGCCAATGAATCTCTGAGATGTGCAGCTGAGAATTGGTCTTTGCTGAAGGAATCCATTTCTCAAGCAGAAGCTAGAAGGTCATTTGTTCCTGTAAAGTTTTACCTTGTTAATGTTGTGAAAATAGCCTCCCTGTATCCATGTCGTTCATACGGTGTTCACAGGCAGTTAACACACTGTGCCCTGATGATCGCAAGTTTGAAAATTCAAATTTGTTGTGAAGAGCACCTTCATATTGCTAGTGAGGTATTGTCTGAACTCTTGGATCAAACATCCATGAATTTATTCAATTCCTTGCTGAATTCTGATGAAGTAAGCCAGGAGATGAAGTTTGAAATACTGGATTGTTTGTTCAGTGAAGAGACCTATATCAATGAGAACTCAAATAATGTTTGTTGCACAAAGGCAGTGGATAAAATATTTTCTGCGAACTCCAAGGTTATGTTTGGGAAAAGACTGCCTTCGCTTGGCCGGATTCTGTTACTTGCTTGTCTCATGAGATCTTCTCGCGATATCGAAGGAGATGTACGACTTGGGATAACAAGAAAGCTCGGATGGCTTTTTGATGTACTTGTCCACGAAGAAGTATATCCTTGCATCCTCTCAATGTCAATACCCCAACTATATGGTACTAAGAAGACCCCGGAGTTGGTATGGGAGACTGTGTTTGCTTCTATTATACATTCCCTCAAGTCTTTCATGATTGTGGCCTCCTCAAGTACAGCATGGGGAGAAGTGGAGGCTTTCTTGCTTGACAACTTCTTCCATCCCCACGTTCTTTGTTGGGAGATTATAATGGAGCTGTGGTGCTTTATGATGCGCTATGCTGAAACCTATGTGGTAAATGATGTAATTGATAAACTCTGCTCATGTCTCAAATCTGTGGCTTCTGTCAAAGCTGTTTTTGTTGATGATTCTGCCCTGAGAAGAATGGCCAGATCAATAAGCATGCTGGTTTCTTGTGGTACAACATCTGTGGCAGACAGGGTTTATAAATTTGTTACTAGTGGTGGTGGATCTCTGTCTTCATCAGTCATGACTGTAGCCTTGCTCGTGGAAGGCTTTTCGCTGAATTTGCTTTCGGACAACTTGAGAGGCATCGCTAAACAAAGGATAATCAGTGACTATGATGAATTCATTGGAGGTTTTAGCGGCATGCTCGTCAGCACTTGCCCTTCTAGGCTGCTGGGGGCTCCGCTCTTTGTGGTGTGTGCTTCTTTGCCATCTTTGTAAGTCCCTTTGCATTTTGGAAGAGAAGTTCCGATCATAAGAAAAACATGCATTAACTATATTGCCAATTTTTATGGAATAATAACTATTATAATAGGATACTTTCTTGTTGTTTGAAGCAGTTTGCAACAAATGATTGTAGCACAAAACAGTAGCATCGATTACGTGCATTTGCAATTTTTATTTTGTTCCACAACTATTCCCAGGTCTCTTCCCATAAAGGTCCGTAGGCCATTATTGGTTGGCCCTTTTAACTTCTTCAATCTCAAGGTTTGCAGAGGAGCTATTATTGCCGAGCTCCCTAAAGTTAATGTGGCATCTGGAGTTATTTATTAGCCAGGCATTCTTCTTATGGCTAGATCTAATCTCCTGGTCCTGCTGAGAGGAAAAAGAATTTCACGTCCCTCCTTGCCTGACCCTGAGATGGTCGATCATCCAAGGGCAAGGAATGGCTAATTAAATCAATGAGACTCATTTGTATGAACAAGGAGAAGCAGATCTATTCTATATACAATAAGTACCAATATGCAATGGGAGTTGATCCTTTTCTATTAGATACGAAGGGCTGTTTGACAAAATCATTCTTCCATTTTGGACAAATCTGTTCTATTTTCCTCTGCTGGGCTCAATATTAAATGTTTGCTTAGTATTACTTTATTTTCTTTATGGTTCAATACAAGCTTCTTTTAGTTCATTTTATGAGGTTTTTCCCTTTTACAGTGAAACACAAATTTTGTCAATTGGTTTCCAGCACCGCATGATCACTGAACTCTAACAACACCTTTTGACCTAGAGAATTCAGGTTAAGTAGGAATTGTCACTGTCATTGAAATCTGAATGAACTTTCTTGCATTCTCTAGCCAGATTGCCGAATCTGACATTGATGAGAAGACACTGAAGTTCCTAGCCGATATTCTGCAGCGCTGCAGCCATTCTCCAGAGAATGTGGCGAGTGACATTTGCCTTAAGCTTTTGGGTCGAACACTGGCGATAGTTTCGAACATGATACATCTATATGCATATAATGGCATGGACGAAGTCATCATGAAGCTGCAAAACCTGTTTATCACAAGGCCATTGGTAGCTGATGCCAAGTTGTACCAGTGCAAAGTTGAATTGGCTCTTTTCATGGCAGGACTTGGTCATATAGAAATGGAAGAGAGAGATGAATGTCCAAAGAGCTGTGCTATTTGGGAGCTGTATCATATGTTACTAAGAGAACAGCACTGGGCTTTCATGCATTTGGCAATTAAAGCATTTGGACATTTTGCTGCTAGAACCTCCTGCAATCAGCTTTGGAGATTTGTGCCGCAAAATGCTGCTCTATCATATGATTTATCGCGAGGAAATGATGCAAATGAGGAAAGGTTTATGTCTGAATTCAAGAAATTTCTCGAGAAAGAAGTTGCCCTTCTTGAAACTTTTCCCTGCACTGAGCAGCTTCAGATGCTGAGGAAAGAGGCTTTAATCCTTAAGGTCACAACTCAAAAGAGTCAAAATATTGACGTGGAGGCTACTAGGCATGAAAGAACAGATATGATATATGAAAATAGATCAAACAAGAAGAGGAAGGTTCCTGATGAGATCAGCAAGGGTGTTGAATTGCTGCAGAGTGGTTTGAAGGCCATTTCTGATGGTCTTTCCCTGTGGGAGAAGGCTGAGGCTAGCTCCTTGGAACTTCATGATAAGTTTTTAGTTCATTTTTCTTGCCTCGAGGATGTGATTACTCACTTAGCTGGCCTTGCTCGTATTGATTAATTTTGTGGATTAGTACTGCCTGCTAGAAATACTTTATAAACAGACTAACAGAAGATCTCATTCTCCTTCACTTTTTGCATAGAAAAGATCATACCTGTATAATTCAGTGTTAGACCAGTTCAGTCTTCTGTTTCAGAAATGAAATTCACTACTCAATTGTTCATTTTGGAAAGAAAGAAACCAATGTTTCAACGAGACATGGTAGGAAGGGGCAGTTATTTTTCTGGTCCATGTTCCGCAAATTTCACTAAGATACATCATTTTAATTTGATTTGGCTGGGAGTGTGCCAACCATGGAGATGCTTTTTTGAGTGGCTTTCTACAGCTGGCATCCTGTTGGTACAGTGTCACAAAATTCTCTCCTGTCTATCAGCATATGTGATGCAGTGTTGGGAGTCTTGGAGACAGAACAAGAGAAGTCATCCACTCCATCAGGAAACCAGAAGGCATTTCCTGGTAAGTATATTTACTAGGATTATATGGAGGCATTGCTTGTAGCATTGTATATGTTGTGTGGAATTATTACAGTAAGTGGCTTTCATGGTAGGTCTAGTCTACTATCGTGGCTTGTTCTGGTGTGCCCCTTAACTTGTGGTGGGGTGCCCTTTACCTTGTCCTTGTATCACCTTTTATAGACAGACAACATATTAGTAGCTCTTCCTTTTGTTTACATTGAGAAAACTGTAAAAGCACAATCGAAATTTCAAAGCTAAAATCAAATTTAAAATGCTCATGTCTTTAATTGAGTATGGGAAGTAAAACTCTGTCAAATCTCCTTTTATTTAACCATTGAACTATTTTTAATGGAACATGGGGTAGTCAGTCTCCGAAGTTTGAAGTTGAGCACTTTGACCCCCAACCGTAGATTTTCATTATTACTTTTCTCAATTCTCGAGCTTGATTACAATCAGATTATTGTCTTCCCTGTTGTACTTGGTACTTGAAAAGTAACTTCTTCCTCAATGACGTGAGAATTCACCAACCAATGTCTTAAACCCCGTTTAATTCCTGCATATTTACAAAAATGTTCTCTTTAATTTACATCGAGAATGAAAATGGCTTAGAAATATGTTAAACACCAAATAGTTTTCGTGTGAAATCATGGGAAAATGTCTCCAAAAATTATATTAAATTGAGCAAATCTTATTGGTGTTTCAGTGTTTCATTTCAAATGAGAACATGGACAGTTGGAATATCGAAAGAATAGCCTTTATTATAATTTTGATGTCGATAGAAGCATATCTTCACAACTTCTCGTTCCTGGAAAAGTTTCATTAACACTTTTAAACACGTTTTGACGTAGATGCGAAATGAAGACAATGAAGTGTTGCAGAAGGTAGAAAACAAAAACAGCTTTCCGAAACAAGACTCAGATTTTCTTCTTGATGTCAAATTTTCCTAACTCTATTTGCTTAGTATTTGGGAAAAGTGGAGAAGAATACATGAACCACAAGTAGCTGTTGATGCCATGGCTCTTGTTTCACTCAAATAAATACTCGTGGTTTATTCCATGGTTCGTCTTTGGACTCAAAATTGATGGTTGTGCGACTATCGTGTTTAATTGTCAAGTACCGTTTAGCAAGTGGAAGCTTTAAGCAAAAGCTTTTCGGATTTTATGACACAGCACACAAAACCCTAACCCCTCAATTTATCCAAATCCATGTCAAGTTACAAGAATAGCAATAGGTATTAGCCACTCAAGTTCTGATTTTGATGTTCACCATATGGCTTATTTTCGTAAATGTGTACATCTCACTAAACAAGTTTGATTTTATAAGATCTGGTAAAGAAGCATAGAGAACCCTTAGTAGTGAAACAATGTTCCAAATGTTAAGGGCATTCAGAGTTTCCTAGGACCAAATATCTTTATGTTAGTCATCATGTACTACACTTGAACAAATTTGACTTAAATTGAGCTTGAGAAACTTCGAAATCAAGTTCAAGTAGTTTTGCTGTAGTTATCTCTCTTGATGTCACGTTTGAATTGTGTCTTACTGATTTGTTGTCATCAACAAATGAGATGTGTTCTACTCTGTTATTTACTTTGTATATCGATTATGTCAATAGGTAGTAGGTATATTAAATTGTGTCTTGTTCGCATAGATTTTTAATGACAAAAAGCACAATAGCCCAAAATTTATGCACTTGCGGTCAATTCTGGTTGAAAATAGACAAGCTGGGTTTCGAGTTCAAAATTAGAGAAACTGATAGCCACAGGGAGATACCCAACCCATCCTGTGCCATGCAAACTCCTTATCTAGGTTACTCTAACTCATTATCTAGATGAGAACCTGATTTTCCAGGTCTAGCATTTAAGTAATTTTAGGAAACTACATGCAAGACTGTAACAATTAATTGAAGATAAAAATGACAATGCTCACTAAAGGCGAGGGCAAGAAAGAAGTACATGTAAGGTGCCAAATAGCCTCATTAACTGAGATTCCTTCAGTGTTCACGCTGTTACCAACTCAGATTCTTGAAAAGCCCCCTGACTTGCCAATGCTGTCGGAGAACTCTGTCTTTTGCAAGACACACATTAGGTGAAAATTCTGCCTCACAACCATACACAGTTAGATCCTTCAGCGAGTTCAATGCCTCTACTCCATAAATGCTGTGAATCTTCTCACATTTGGATACATTCAAAACTTTCAGCTTCTTCAAATTCGATAGGTTTGGCAATCTTTGCAAAGACATGCAATGTTGAATCCACAACTCTTCCAGGGATCCTAATTCTTCAAGACCTCGAATCTCAAACATATTTGTGCAATGAAGTAGCCTCAACTCCCTTAATTTCAGCAAGTTTGACAAATTTGGCACTCTCTGGAGGAACTCACAGGTCAAAACCTTCAGTGTGGATAAATTTTTCAATTGTTCGAGCCCTTCGAGATTATCTATATTGCATCTTTGTATATCCAAATGTTTGAGTGATACTAAACCCCGAAGTCCTTCAATCTTAGTCACCTGTGTGCTGATGAGAGAAAATATTAACAAGTTCTCCAAATTTGAGAGTGACGGTAATGTTTTTACTGACACACAATTTCTGATGGATAGCTCTGTCAAACTAGTGGGAAGCAGTGGAAGGGATTTGAGGTTTTCACAGGAGCAGAGCTCAAGTTTCTTGAGACCTGAAAGTGAGCCTAAAGATGTAGGCAGGGAGGTAATATTTGAAAGGGACAATTTTAAGTTCTCCAATTTGGATAAGTTTCCAATCCAACTGGGGCTGGGAGTTTGTAGAAGGTGAGATGGCTCTGTAGAGGAAGATATCCACAAATTCAAGTCCAAGTCTTTTAAATTGACGAGGTTCGACAGATCAGGAATAGTGTTTGTTGATCGTGATTTGATCTGTAGACTGGTCAGGCTTGCTGGAAATTTAGGTATTCTAGTTATGGCAGTTCCTGATAATCTCAAGATTCTCAAAGAGGGAAGGCACTCAAAATTACTAGGGATTTCCTCTAAGCACTCGCTCTCTAAGGCATGTAGTTCCTCGAGTTTCTCTGCCGTTCCTATGGTATCAGGTAACTTTTTTATGCAACTTCCATCCATTCTCAGTACTTTCAAATTCTTCAGGTTACCTAGCGAATCAGGTAATTCGGTAATTCCTGTGCTTGACAAATCCAGCTCAACTAGTGATTCCAAATACCCGACTGATTCTGGAAGTCTCTCCACCCACTCTACTTGGTTCGAAGATGAATCTTCATCTTCCACTTTCACTCCTGGCGAACTTCTAGACACTGTCATTCCTGTGCCTACAGTAAACTTTCAGAGGTTAATATATGCTTAGCAGACAATCAGAGTTTGTCTTCAACCCATAATTATTTTCTTCACCATATAAAACTCTAAAATTGATGTTATGTTCTATACTTACTTGGGTATGTGGAATTAGTTGACAGTTGATGAAGAGCACACTTCGGTGTGTACTCTCTCGGGTTGATCTTGTGATTCGCTTGTGAGACCGTTGATACCCTTGAATTGCAACGGGTAGCATCTAGAGGATCTAGCTTCTCCATACTTTGCGGCATAGGGTCATCTTTCTGAGAAGGTCCATCCATGATGAACTCTTCAAGATCCTCCAGAAAGCTTAGGTTACGCCGGGAGTTGGGTTTCAGAGAATAGCATCCTCGGATATTCAAATGAGTGAGGCACTTCAAGTGAATAATTGATGGATCAATATAAAACAGCCTCAAGCACCCTTGGAGGATCAATCTTTGCAGACTTTTATAAGCTGATAAGTCTGGAGTTTTCTTCAAGTTGTTGCAGTGGGAAAGATTCAGAACTTTCAGTTTCTTAGCCATCTGGATAGAAATTTTATTAAAATGGATGAAGGCAGAGGGAATACATGAAACATAGCAAAAATATATAGCAAAATTTATTCCTGTACATGACTTACATCTATCTGCTTCCAGCCTTTCCACTTGTCTGTTATTTTGCTCCATGATAGGTCAAGGACCACTAGATTTCTAGGATGAAAATTAGTAGCTAGAAAATCTGGAGGACAGTTTTTCCAGGAAAGCCATCTTAGATTTGAGAATTGGTGCTCGAAGTCTCCAACAAAGTTCACGCTATGCATTTGGAGGAATCTTAGATTTGAGAGGCTCGAAAAGTCCCCACTAGTGAAATTATGAATCTTTAAGGCAGTATCAGAACCGTGAGTATAATTGTTCAAAACAAGTGCTTCAACGGCATCTGTTCCCTGTGAACATGGAGTATGTCTCATGATGAGAAAGAGAACTCATGGTTAATGAAGGAATACAAGTAGCTTATCCAGTAAACAGCATTGAGGATGAAGTCAAACATTACCTTCTTACTTTGTAGCACATCAAGTGCTTCCTTGTCAATCCACAACCTACTACGTCTCCCGGGATCTTTGCGATTCTCACGGCGAACAATCTCCTTACCAAGGTCCCTAAGTTGATCGTGCATGGATAGCTCATCATTATCTCCAATTTTAACTAAAGACATTAGGAGGAGAACTTCTATACCATACTCTGGATATAATTTACAGTCATCCCACATATAAAAGCATTTCTTCTGTTCCTTTTGTTAAAGAAACATGCAATATCGAGAAATATTTGTTTTTGCTCATGATCCAATGCTTCATAACTTATCATCAGTTTCTTCTCAACTTCCTTATGTGGGACATCTTTCAACTTTTCCAAAGTACCTTCCCATACTGCCTTGCTTTTGCCACACAAAAAGGAACCTATGACCTCAATTGCCAAAGGAAGCCCCCCAGTGGTGAGGGCTACCTCTTTTGACAGAGTCATGTAGTCTTCTGGAGGAGAGATTGTTCTGAAGGCATGTCTACTGAGTAGTTGCAAGGCTTGTGCGCTGTTTAATTTGGGGACTTCATAAATCCAGTCACCTTCATAGTGATCTGGAGCTTCAGGGGTACCTTCCCTTCTAGCGCTGAAGATGCTCTTGTCTCTCGTTGTAACTAGAATTCTACTTCCTGAACCAAACCAATCATGTTTTCCTGCTAGTGCCTTGAGTTGATCCCTGTGGTCAACATCGTCGAGAAGAATGAGAACCCTCTTCTTCTGAAACCTTTCCCTGATCATGTTGATCCCTTCGTCAACATTACGAGGTTCTATGCATTTAGAACTGAGGATGTCGCATGTTAGTTGTTTCTGTAAAGTTGGAAGACCATGGGATTTTGTTGTTTCTCGGACATCAGCGATGAAACTGCAACTTTCAAAATGAGAAGAAAGGCAGTTGTAGACAACCTTGGCTAAAGTCGTCTTGCCAATCCCCCCATTCCGCAAATTCCAACCATACGTACACCCTCTGAACCAACCTCTAGCGACCTGGTTACTTTTTCAACGGGATTGCCAATTCCCACTATATGGTCACTCACATTTAGATAATTGATCTTCAATTCAGTCAAAACCTTCGGAACAATCCACTTTATGAGTTCTCCATGTCTGCAACAAACATGAAATTTGTGACAGAAGAATAAGTCAGAAAGGGAGATTATCCATTTAGGTTGTAACACATAAGGCACATTAGCTCCGTCACTTGTCCCTATAATTCTGCCCAAGACATGCCGGGTTGAGTTTTGTCAAAGCACGGCCCTGAACTACTCTTTCCAGATCTGGATATAAATCCATCAATCCGAATGGTTTCTTGTTTCCGTGGTAGATAAAATTACATTTGCAAGAGGCTACTATGGGGTTGAGTCGTTTTAAAATGCTGTAATCGACAGCTTTGATTTAACATAGGCTAAAAGCAAGGATGAATTACCAGAATCATCAGTTGCATAATGCAGTGACACAAAACTATTAAAAAAAATCACAGGCCTGATCACTGAGGAAAATGCTAAACTAGTGTCGATAAGGAATTACCCTCTAGATTTTACTTCCCATGCTTTCAACTTAGATACTTCCATGAGAGCCTCCCTCCATTCCAGGACTGTTCTAGAGCCATACTTTTTCTCGTGTTGGCGGAGAGCTCTCTCGTACGTGCCAGTCCTGAGCTTAACATCGGAGGGCTCCACATCATAAAAGATGGGAAATATCTGTCGTTGAGCCAATGTTCTCTTGCTTTTCACCATCTGTGCAAGCTCGTTTAGACACCAGTCGCTATCGGCATAGTTCTTGGACAAAATGGGTATGTAGATCCTGGAGTTTTGAATTGCTTGATGAAGCTCGTCACCAATGTGTTCTCCAACGCGGAGCTCTTCCGCATCTCTGAAGGTGCGAATCCCGGAATGAACCAGGTCCTGGTAGAGGCAATCGGTGAAGCTTTTGCGAGTGTCGGGACCTCTAAAACTCAAGAAAACCTCGTAATCGGTCCCTTGACTCGGTGCAGCCGGTGGCTGGTCTTCCGTAGCAGCGCGCAGCTCATCCAGATTGTGCTCCGTGCTTGTTTTCTTCCTCTTGACCCACATAAAAGCAAATGCTAGGACCGTGACTGCTGCAAGAACGACGAAAGGCGCCAGTTCATTTGATTTCTTACCTACATGCTCTTCCATTGTTGTGCTTCAGTTGGGTCGGATCGTCCAAAGAAGCAGCAACAGGGTTGCTTTGCAGGCGAAGAGAAGGAAACCAGATGAACCGAAACGTTGTTTCAGAGCATTGCAAACGATAATATGAAATGTCCATGAGTTTGGTCTTGGTAATCGTTTGGCTCCTTGACAAAGTCAATATTCAATATCTGCGACAGGCTGGGTGAGGGGCGTGGATAGCGCCTTATGCGGTCAGTAAATAATTTCCAATCTCACCGACGGACCACGGGACTAGTCGGGCTGTTCAAGAGATTTTGACATCCAACTTCTTCGGGCACTCGATCACACCCCGAAAATGAGACCGAGTCTCTCTCCGCACACGACGAAATGATCAAACCTGAGCGTGTTTACGATGTCGCGACGGGTTCCGGTCATCGCGTGGGTCGTGCAATCGGAGAGTCTCCATGGTACTCGGCCTTGAGCGAGTCGTGCATCTCGACCTGGCCCAACTCTGCATCGACATTGACGGGTATATGCTCATATGTAAATTGAGGTGCGAAGGGATCTCATGTGCGCTCGTAGAAAGGTCAAAGTCTTGCAATATAAACAAAAGCAGGGGTCGAGATTTTGTCCTTTCCCTTTGTGGAGGGGCGGGGGCTGAGATCCATTTGGGAGTCCTTGGGACAGGCACTTCGATCCCAGTTTCTCAAAATATCTGCAAGTCTTGGTGTTTTGTCTTCAGGATGATTGAATGTTTCAACTTCTAGAACGAGCGTTCCACGAGGTGCTTTTATATGTTTTTTGCCAAGCGAAGTCTCCACACGTATGGTCTTCCATTCCGTCGTCATTTAGTGGAGATATTCTCCATAGCCTAGTAGGTTAGAATCTCGTACTTGAACTTGTGTTTTCAAATGAAAATTTTGTTTCATCCACTGTCGTCTAAACTCTAGAAATCACATTTTGTGTTCGACCATGGTGCGAACACAGCTATCACAGTCTTCTCTTCCTAGCAATAGGCTTACTACTTCTAGGCCTTAATTTTTGGATAACTATTAAATAAATCTTAGTCCTAAACCTTTCATATTGATACCAATACAGTCTATCTGGCTAATTTTGGCCAGAAATTGTTGACGCAAAAAGCCGGCGGGCCCTACGTGGCACGTCGACGCCGACATGGACATTTCCTTATAATTTTTCAAAAAAAAAATTCCTCATTTTACTCTCTTTTTCTTTCCCTTTGCCATAGATCATGGCCGTCGAGGTCGCCTTGCCAAATTTGGTGAGAGGGGTCTAGCCGCCGCTCATCGTCACCCAAGTATGGCCTGGTAAGGCCAATGGCCAATAACTAACCATGGCCTATGGCCAACGGAAAGAAAAAAATAAAAAATAATTAAAAATATCCACGTTAACACTAATCGTGCCACGTAAGACCATTGGTATTCACGTCAATAATTTTCGGCCTAAATTAACTAAATAGAATGAATTGGTATCGATAGGAACATATTAGGAACTAAATTGGCTGCCTGTAGTCCCAATTCATTCATTTGGCCTAAATTGGCAAGGTGGATTAAATTGCCACAAAAAGTTTATGATTGAATTGATTGCGATGGATGGATTAAATTGCACAATTGAAAGCTTTATATTGAATATATTCTAATGCAATAAGCCTAGAATTTTTTTTTTAATGTTGTTCCCCCTTAATTTTGATTTTAGAATGCATGTACTACCAGGTTGCCACGTGAACTAGCCAAAGCTAATTTATGACTTAAGGGACTTTGCTCATGGCTAGTGTTTGCCCAGTTAATCTTGAAAAGAAAGCTTGGCCCAATAAAACTATTGAAAAAGAAAAGAGTGGCAAAGAAAAAAAAATCTTGGAAAGTAAAAAAAAAAAACTTGGCCCAAAAAGTATTGAAAAAGAACAGTGGCAAAAAACCCTTGCAAATGAATACAGGTCAGGTGTTAATGGAATGACATATGAAGAATCCTGCATTTATGGTCATAACATAAAACACAATCACCGAATGACAACTCTATGCAACTGCTAAGTAAAACCTTGGTCTTGCATCTTCTCCATCACTAGCAAAGTGGGGGAAAAACAGAGTAAAGAAGAGCATGAGAACACCTAAGACAAATCTCCTCCTCTTACGGGCACTGACCCGTTTTCAAGATTCAAGCGGCGACGGTCTTCCATGTTTATGTCATAAGCAGCCTGGGGGACGACACAAATCTGACCGCACACTGCCGATCGAAGGAGACCGATTTGGGCACTCGGGTCTTGGAATTCGGAGCGGCTTTCGATTGGGACCTCGATGTCACGATCGGGCATGTGGCCGAGCACCGGTGCGACATGAGCTGGGCCAGCTCCCATGGAGATTTTCAGGTGTTCTACGAGCCAAGGGACGCTGTAAGGTGCGGCGACCTGAAATGCTATTCGCACGTCGACAGGGACGGCTTGTACCTCTACATCAAAAGGGATGGTGATTACGAGTTGCCATTTCGCTGGCCTTTGCTGAATTTGTTGAGTTGGTTCTTTGGATTTCGAATTGACTTCGCGATGAATAAAGGGGAGTGACTATTTTTTTGGTCCAGTCGTTCTGCTTTTGATGGAAAGGCACTGATTTTCATTCCTCTTTTGCTTTTTTTTTTTTTCCGGGTCAAGCCTCTTTTGCTATCGATCGATTGCACCACCGAGTAAGAAAAAGATTGATTCCTTTTTTGATGTTATCAAGCACGAGATCAAAAGAGGAGACACAGGCGAAATAGATGAGATTGGAGTTTTCTTTTTTTTTGGTTGAAGAGATTGGAGGGTTCATTTTATTTAAAGAAAAGCCGAATCGTTTTTCGACTTTTCATTGTTTGGATGAGAGAAAGCTAATCAATTTACAGAAAATATTTTTCATGAATTAAAAATAACAATTTTAGATAAGGAGAAAATGACTTCCCTTCTAACAAAAAGGAATCATTTTCCTTGCACCGCCAAACAAATAAAAACTAAGTATTTTTTTAATGATTTCATGAAAAATATTTTCCTTTTTCAGTAAAACAAATGCAACACTTAGGCTCCGTTCGTTTCGTGAAAAATAGCTTCTAGGAAAATGAATTTCATATTTTTCGACGTTTGATTTATGAAAAAAAAATGAGTCGAAGAAAATATTTTCCATCAAGGGAAAAATGATTTTCTCATTTTGAAGAGGAAATCATTTTCCCTCTGCTTTCCTTCATGGATTCCTTTACATTTATTTATATTTATTTATTTTTCTTTTCCTTTCAACTTCTTCCTCTGCAGGCCCCATGCCTCGGCATTGATCGACAGCTTGATGATCGGCCATGGCATGGGTCGGCGAGCTTGAGGCTCGGCCGATCCCTACAAGCTCGGGGATCACCAAATCTAGGAGAGATCTAGCCTCGCTAGCCTCGGGCAAGCTCGAGCTTGTCGGCCTCAAGTGAGCTCGCCTACGGTCAGTCTTCGACTGACTGAGTAAGAAGGGAAAAAATAAGAATAAAAAAAGAAAGAACATTATTAGAAGAAGTGCGCCGAGGAAGATCAAATTCAATTTTCCATAACAAATGACAGGAAATATTTTCCATATATTTTTTAGATTTTAGCTGATTGTCACTATCTTGGAAAATGATTTTTTGAAAAATATTTTTCAGTACATTCTCCCAAAACACGGATCATTGTGTTAGGTGAAGAGATGCTTCCTATTCTCAAGGGATCTCTTGATTCTTTCTTTTCAAAACACGATACTGATTTATTTAAAAATATATATCGATGCAAGGATAAATGTGAACTACCAAATTGGATGTAGTCACGTGATGATATCATCTCTTGTTATATAAGCAAAATTGCATTGTTCTGTATCTAAAAATATGAATTCATTTCCTGCTGAATAAACTCCAATAAGTCTTGGTAAGTGTCAAAAAACTATTGATAAACCAAAATGACTAGTACTTTTTTTCCAGCTAAAATGTTGGTAACTTATTACCACTACTAGAAATTACCACCTCCTTTGATATTTTACGAATTAGCATTTCTGTTTACTAATTTACTAACTTTTATTTGCATGAATTACCAAAATTCTTTGAATTTACCAACTATAACATGAAATTTCCATCTTAAATTAAAGGAGAAAATTGTCAAAAAAGTCATAAACCTTTTGCACTTTTGCCAATCTAGTTTTAAACCTTTTGAGTTTGCTGATTTAGTCCTAAATCTTTTCACCTTTTACCAATTTAATTCTATTGGCCTAAAATCTCTGACGTGAACGCCAGTAGTCCTAAGTAGCCCTACTGCCACTGATGTGGGCAATTTTTAATAATATTTTTACAAATATTTTGATTTTTCTCTTTTCATTTTTTATGTTTTCATTTTTTTTTGGTCCTTTTTCTCGTTTTCTTTTTTATTTTTAGCCATCACCTGGCCTCAACCTCTGTCGGCATCAAGTCAGGGCCACACTTGGCTACCCCCGACACAAGCGATCGTCCCTCGATCTGGTGATGGCCATCCTCGTTAGCCCTTGGCGAGGCCACCTTTGCTTGGATAGGCATGAGTAGCCCTCGCTTGAAGGAGAAGGCATCCCTCGCTTGATGCTGGCGGAGGTCGAGGCCTGGTGATGGCCAGTGAAGGGAAACATAAAAGGACAAAAAGGAAAAGAAAAATAGAAAATAATAAAAACAACAAAAAGAATTCAATAAAATATTAGAATGTAACTAAAATTGTTCATGTCACTACTAGCGGTGCCTCGTAGGATAGCCGACGTCCGCATAAGTGATTTTTGAATAATAAGACCGAATTGGCAAAAGGTAAAAAGGTTTTCGACTCAATGAGCAAACTTAAAATGTTTAGCACTGAATTTATAATAGTGCAATAGGTTTAAGACTTTTTTTTTAATAATTTCCCTAAATTAAGGTGATTACTAACTTTTATAGGATTAGGCTATTGATTAGCTTTGGATTACCATCTCTCATCTGAGTTACTTACCAACATATAATTACTCATTCTAATTGAGCAACTCTTTTATCGAGTCACCAATTTTCATTTGTCTTGTTGAGCAACCTTTTAAAAACAAAATATACCAAAAAAATATGCAAAATCAATACTTTGGTAGGTATATCCCCCACTGATCTCGCAGTTATCCACCTGCCACGGATCCATATGGAACGTGCCCCTAAAATCGCCGCAATTTCGGCACCATCTTCTTGATTTCTGTCCGCCTATATAAACCGAATCAATCCATACCAAAGTCAAGAAAAGCCACGATGACTGCTCTTGGCATTGCTCTCCTCTTAGTCCTGTTCACAACGACGAGCGCGAGTGCGAGGAAACTCGTCGGAAACGTCGAAGGAGCGACGGTGGATGAGTCCGTCGTCAGTGTGATCAGCGCGCTGCCGGACGGCACGGGAGCCATGCAGATTCGCTGCGGGACCGACGGCTCGCCCCCCGTGATCGACCAGGCGCTGAGCGCGGGGCAGGTATGCAACTGGACGGCGGGGGAGAAGGTGTTGTACCGTTGCGATGCGGTGTGGACGAGGTTGTTCGCGGCGTGGCACGCGTTCCAGCCCCGCTGCGACGCGGGGCAGCGCCAGGTGGTCTGGCTGGTGAGGAAGGAAGGGTTCTTCCTAGGTGTGAATGGGACGGGTTGGGTCAGGAAGGCCGTTTGGGAATCTGAGTGAAAGCGGCTCCAGCGAGAGTTTGGGGCGCATCCTCTATTGATGTCCACCGTCGCCATAGGATGGTTATTGTCACTAGAATAATGAAGAAATTCCTCCATTAGTTCGAAAATCCTCTATCTATTTTGATGATCGCATTTCCCAAATTTGATTAGGAAAAATTCTTCCATTGGGCTTCCCAGGGCACGCCGGATCCGGTCGCAAGCAAACCAAATGGCCCAAACTGTACCGGAAGGCCCATTTCACTTGAGCCTCAGCCCACTAGGCCCAATTTCACATGTCACAAAGCTTGCCTCCAAAATGCCCTCATTTTCACCCCCAATCAGAAATAAAATCATCGTTGTCCACGACTCTACAACTACAACTGCCCTAGCCTGAAAGATTTCCATTCGTCAACTCGAACTGTGGCTTAGAAATGTCACCAATTTTTGGAGCCCAAGTCTGAAATTCACGAAGAAAAGAAGAGAAGGCCCAATAGATTAGGCCACATCAGGTCCAGCCCATTACTCAATCGTTAAACTTGTGCAAATCTCTCGAGGCCATCCTCGGAAGCACAGACCCGTGTGCTGTAGCTATCAAATGTGGAGGACAAGAATCGAGCAATTTTCTACATATTTCGATATATCATAATAAAGATTACAATATCCTAAATATATATCAAGATACATATAATCAAAAGAGATATACGCATAATCTTGAGAGATATATAGAATCAACAAATAATCAAATATCTCTAACATATGAAATTACCCTAGATAATTCGTAATTATTTCTAGCCGACCAATGGTACAGTCTAACGTTCAAAGAGCTCCAGACAATCTATGACTGATCACCATTATCAACCTCGTAGCATGGATCGAGTCGGTCAAGCCCGAAGAACATTGTTTTTGATTCGATAACAAATCTAGACAACTAGTCGAGCTCAACCCAAAGGAACCAGCCTTGTCCAGCCCCATCAAAGATGACCTCTAGTGTAGTACTGCGCTGTTTCGAAATTGGTTTAGGTTCCATCTGGAACCAACTCATCAAAATCGATTCTCCAAAAGGTTTGTCAGAACCTGTTATTCAATTTTTGAAATCTAAAACCTATTCTCTCAGAGATTCCAGAGTCGATTTCAAGGTTTGTACATGTTTTACCTATATTCTTAATTGAATAATTGTTGCGAATCACTATTTACTGCTATAATCCATTAATCCTAACTTATATTTAGATACACGAAAAGTATGAAATATTAATGAAACAAAATTTTCGTCATGGTAGCGTCGGAAATGGAATTTAAAACTAATGATTTCAGACTTCATTGGACACCGTGAAACACCGTAAGATCGCGCGAAAATCTAGAAAAGGAAAAACACAAAAGCTTGTTAGAATCTACCCATCCAAAATTCTCCAATTTTTAGAACCCGACATCTATCCTGCACAACCTGAAATTTGAAATAGAACCGGTCACCAATCCCCTTTTTTCCGGTACTTTCTTGAAATCGTACTCCACCCTTACTCTAGTGCCAAGTGGTGGAGGTCGCCTTTCCAATGTACTCATTTGGACTCGCAGATCCACAAAAGGGCATGGGTAAGTGGAGGCGTGGCGACATCATGTGGCACTAGTCACACTCACATTACGGATGTCCTTCGCCCTAACTTTGCTTTGGCATCGTTCCGAGATCTAGAAGAACCGCCCACTATTGTAGAATAGCTATTAAAAAAAGAGGGACACTCTGATCCAATGCGTTTTTATCAAAGGCTATTTCGGCTTGGACAACAGCTTTGTATCGTCGCTCTCTCTTCCTGCACTGATTTGCTGTTCGAACTCCATGGATTTCCTTGTTTTAGGCTATAGCCCCCGGGGGCACGAACATGAAGACCTGGGGCGGGCCTGGCGAAACACCCTTGTAAGCCTCGCGAATCGGTAGGGTGGTACATCTTTGACCGATGGACAGACACGATGAAAATAAGAGTAAAGACGAGAAGGGAAATCAAAACGAAAGATTTATATTTGTTCTAGAAGATGAATTTGTTATATACCTCCCCCTCTCTATATATTATATATGAGCTATTCATTTGAGTCAAGCCTAAACTATCAATAAAATGCGATTTCAAACTAGAAAATCTCTCTCACCCCGCCCCGCGGCGGCTCTGCCCCTCACGAGGCATTGCTCCGCGTTGAAAGTAGAACTCAGATGTCCGTCCTGACGAGAGCAGTATGAACTGTACCAACAAAAAAATGGGCCATGGGCCCCGAGCAATTTTTAATTCCGATTTCTGACTGAAAATATCTCAACATTCCAATCGACTTTTTTTATTGATTCCGAGATAAAGTCCAAGACATCAATGCTGCTTCTGCGATCCGAGGGAGTTCCACGTTTTTTATTAATTCACTCGCTCGCCTGCCCTTCGTTTGTTCTGATAGAGACAGGCAGACAGTGGCGCGCAAAAAAAAAAAAGGGGGGGGGGGGGTATATCTGCGGGGGGAGAAGGGGAGAGGGGAGGAAGGGGGGGGGAGGAGGAGGAGAGGAGAGAGAGAAGGGGAAAAAATAGTGATTTGGCCCGTGGTTCTGGCGACCTGCGCTAA
>JAGVVM010004949.1:0-30478 GCA_019149425.1 Psidium friedrichsthalianum
GGATGAAATGATATTCGCGGCCGTCCGAATCGTGGCGGACTAACCATTGGACCTTTAAAGTTAAAGTTCATTGGGCAGAGGAGGGGGGGGTGGAGGCGGGTGGGTGTTGACTTTGTGGTGACAGGTAGAAGAGAGACTAGACGAGTCAGGGGCGTAAACAACAGCCTCCGACAAGTGTCCTGCGGCCATTCGTCATCACCGGCCGTCCACGTGTCAGCCTCCAGTTTGACTGGACTATGCTGTGCTTGTTGGGACTTCGGGAGGACATCTAAACCCCGCCGGAGGACCCACAACTTATCCCATGCCTACGCCCCCCCCCCGAACTCCCGTCATCATCATTCACCCTCCGTCCCTCTCTTTGACTCCTATCAAGGGACAACAGAGCTTTTTTAAAAAAAAAAAAAAATTAAAAAAAAATTAAAATTAAAAAGCAGCAAAAAGTTTTGCTTTCAGTGAAGTGAAAATGAGTGGAACTCGGCGGCCCTCCGAAAAGTTACCTCATAATGAGTGAAAGTTCGCCAACAAAAAATATAAGTCCGAGTCATGCACTAAGCACTTTCTGCACTGAGTCTCGCTGACCGGTCCACTTCAGGATGGCATTAATGAAAGTAGAGATAGGATCATTCACGCTCGGACATGTCGAATTCTGCAGCGCATACGAAACCATGGTGTATCTTTGGTTAAGAGGGACTGACTATTGGGCACTGGAAGGTGCGAAATCAGATCGAGAGTAAGTTCTTTTCTAGTGGTATAGCAAACGATTTCTCTGAGAGCAAAAGTCAAAACGACTTAACCATTCTCTCTTTCCCTGCCTTGTTTTTTTTTTTCTTTCCCTCGCATTATTCAAGATTTGAAGTTGAATTCACGCCCCTGCTAACCTCAACCTCGCACCCAAGCTAAAGCACCTGATGCGGGAGTTCCTTGAATCAAGCGACGGGAATCGTCGCTCCATCCACTCGATGTTAAGTAAATCACAATGTTTTAAGGCTCCGTTTATTTCGCGAAAAATGAAGGATTTGAAAAATGTTTTTTCAGAAAATGATTCGACGCTCGATATAATTAGTTGAAAAAAATATTTCCCATATCGACAAGAATATCTGTCGAAACATTTTTGAGGGATGGTGCATAATATTTTTCGTCGTTTATTTATAACAACAAGACAAATGATATTTCTAGGAAGATATTTTCAAATTCTCCATATTTGTGTCGACCTCAGTAAGAGCAAAAGGTACTTCGATTATTTTTGTGATGTCGGGAGACACCATAAATCTTTGTCGGGTCGGCCTGCATGTCGGATAGGAGTAATAGGACAAGGCCAAGGCCCTCAGTTGATGGGGCCGAGCCCAAGCCCAACCTGCAAAGATTCATTCATCCACCACGACGACCCGGCCGTTCGTCGCGTCTTGGCCCATACCCGTTATCCGCTTCTATCCGCTGACTCCATCGGGTGAATCAGAACCCAGCAAAGAGGTGAAGCTCTCTTCGCTTGCCTATCCCCAAAACCAAAACGCATCGAGCGAGCGAGGGACGTCATTCGTCGATACGTGTTGGGATATGTGAAAGAGACAATGGCTCTGCTCTACTGCTACAGTCCCGTGTCGCTTGCTCTTCGCCTCCTCCATCCCCGCTCTTCTCGCCATCCTCGTCGTCCTCGTCGTCGTCTCTCTGCTACTCACTGCGAAAGCAGGTATTAATTCTTTGCGGGTTTTTTAGTTTCCTCGCGTTTGGTTGCACTGAATCCTGGGTTTCTCATTGGGGATGAGAGAGGACAGAAAACTCTGCCTTGGTGGTGTTGTAGTATGTTCAAAAGAAGTGAATGAGGCGAAGGGCATAATGTTCTGTGCGTTTGAATTTCTCAGTTGGGCTTTCCTTCGTACACTTCATATTCGTTTCGTGTTTCCCTTCGGAGCGGCCGTGTAATATGAGTTGTTGCGTCCTAGAGTTGTTTGATGGCGTCTCGTATTCAATCCTATGTCGACGTGGAAGTAAGGAGAATGTGTGTTGTATTTTCATGCTCCGTGACATTTTCTGACTTGTATTTTCAGCGTCCAGGTTTGCGCATCAAACCAATCACTCTGCCCCAAATTCTCTCGGCTGCAATTAGCTATCCAATGAAGAAAAGGGGTTCACTAATTGTGAGGGCTGATTCAATGCCGAGGGAGCAGGGCCAGTTGATGGTGGTGAGGCTCCGTCTCAGAACAAGGAAGAGGCCAAGCCAGTTGACAAGCTGCCCTTGGAGTCGAAGCTGCAGGAGAAGGCAGAACAGAAGTTGAGGATGAAATTGGCAAAGAAGATAAGGCTCCGAAGGAAGCGGCTTGTTAGGAAGCGAAGACTGAGGAAGAAGGGCGATGGCCGCCATCGAAAGGTGAAGAAATTGAAGAATGTCTGAAACTACATACCTCAAGATGCCTGGCAGGTTTTGTTTTTGACATCCTTTTTTGAACTTGCCATTTTGAGATGGAGAATTTTATTATTAATCTGATTCATGCTGATCTGACTGCTTCCTGTAAGGCAAAGATTTAGATGAATATATTTTCATTGTTTGAGTTAGAGTTCGGCTTCAAAGTTTGGGTGATCGGCGTTTGTCAACCTCACTCCTGCTGGTTGGCTATCAGAGTCATTGGTGACCTTCAAGTTCTGCTGGTCTGTGATGGTTCAAATCCTCTGATGGAATTTTGGTTTGTGTGAGGTGAAGTGTTAACAACATCATGGGCTAATCAGTAAGTTCGCCTTGCAACGAGATAGAATGAAACGCCTATCTGTCAAACTGACATAGGGGAGCATGAATTCGCCAAAGTAGCTGAATGCAATAACCCAAAGACTAAGAAGGCAATATTGTCAATTGAGTAGATTTATCCCCTTGTGTTTTTGTTGAAATCCCATCTCTCTCTCCTCTCTCTATATCCGTTGTTTCCACAACCAGGGCTTTCTGGCCCTTATTTATCCAATGAACCACCCGAGAGTTGCAGAGAACCTCTTCACTACTCTACATTCAGTCTCAGTCTCAGACATTATAACTGGTAATTGCTTATATGGTGATCATAGATGAAGAGACTGATGAGGAAACCGTGATTGCAGAAATCACCAAAATTCTTGCAAATAGAAGTTTGCCACAACGTGGCCGCTTTTGATTTGACTCTTAAGGTATTGGTGAGCACCCCCTCTCGTACTCAACCAAGTAAGCAAAACTATGCGTAGGACTTGAGGGAACAAAGAGCAGTCCTTCGCGAACTTTTGGCTCTTTTCCACGCTATTTCATTCTGCCTATGGTATAAGTGTAGGGCCTGTTTCGTCATGAGAAATACCACTTCCAGTACTTAATGCTTGAGTGTATGATGAGTTTCTATGATTTTGGTTACCGTTCGAATTTACTCTAGGACTGAAAGTGTTCCGGGTGCACCTTTGCCGTCATTCGTGCTGATGCATACCGGAGCATCGAAGTTCCAGGTATGGCTTGTGGGACTCCATTGTTGTTTCTGCTAGTAACATTGGCAGACTAGTCACATTGACCATCCTGTTGTCCTCCAAGGTGGACTTTGCTTTCAGATGGTGTTCTCATCCCTTGAGGACGCTAATAAAGAGTCTTAGGTGCAAATCTCTTTACTTGTTCCTTTTTCTTTATCTTTTTTTTGCAACTGCAGCTGTATTTGCATACCTGCACAAAGTAGCGAATGGAGTCCATAGCAGCTTTTTCAGCGACTCAGTTTGAAGTGATGAAAACTTAAACGATGAGAAACTAGTTACTCAAATCGTTTTATTGCGCCCATGTCACGAAACAGAAATTGATACGTTCTATCGAGCTCTTATTCCTGCATAGTCACAGGGCTTTAAACTCGATGCTCGATCTCAAGATCCATCAAGTAGAGGATTCGATGTCCTCAACTTCCAAGAAGGTTTTCTAGCCAGGAAATTCTTAGACTGACTTCGTTTGGATCAGGTTGTTGGCATCATCATTTGGACATTGAGATCATACTGTAAAGAATCAATCAAGAGCATTGCAGAAAAAGCACGACATGGCAAATCAAGGCTGAACATGAACTCTAACATGAATTCTATTTACAAAATTTGGAGCCAACAATACATAAATAGCTACAAACAGGAATCGTTGTAAAAGGAAAACCCAATTGTCTTTTCATCTTCACTTTCATTAGCCATTAGCGTCAGTGTAGGTGTAGCAGCAAGACCATGACGAGCTAGAATTCCATCTCCCGTTCTAATCTGGAGCAATGTGGTCTCCTTCTTATGGTCTCGGTGACTGTTTAGACAAGCGTGTCTCCCTTGAGAATGTTAAATTTGCAGAGGGGACAAGTCGCATTTATCAGGAGCCACTTGCTGATGCATATGAGCAGTGGAAATGGTGATTGCACGGAAGGGTATAAAGCTCCGTCCCATCTACATATGTTGAGAGGCATATGCAGCATTCCTGCAAGTCACAATGGAAAGCTTATAAGTTGGGCAAGCAGAGGCTTTGTGGAGCTACCACTAGTAATGAGATATCATAATCCAAGGAAAGTCACAAGGGACCCTTTTTAATCGTATTGGTGAATCAATGTCCATGCGGACTTAGCTTGGACTACATCTCATCTTCCGCTAGTCCATAAGTAAAGACCTCATGGAGATTTTCTCTAAAGCAACTGTAGTAATTTGGAATCACGAATTTGTAAAGATTATAAAATCATTTCAAAAATGGCAAAACTTTGGTTTACGCTGGAAGAACTATCTTCCATCAAATGCAACTTCCCCTTCTGTTGGATCTTGGACATCCGTAGGACTTTTGCAAAGCATAATCAAGGAAAATAAGCATAAGTACGTGAGAAGGAAGAGTTCCAAAAATGCGCTCACTTACTGAATCTTCTGAATGAAGAAAAAGTTCACCGCGTGAACCACCGTTTCCCCAATCCTGACCTTGCCCCCAAGTACTTCTTCCATCCCAAGATTGTTGAACGTGCTAAGCACACTAGCTGGGCGATACTTATACTTAGGAAGACTCCTGATAATATCTTCGGATGCCCCTTCAGTGCTTGCAACAGCATAGGCAATTGCCAATATGGGGATGCAGCAAAAGAGAGCCAGAAGACCACGAAGCCATACCAATGCAGAAGATCACGAAGAAGACATCGAAAGCAAGAAAAACAACTGTCAACCTGCAATTAATTCCAGCAAGTAAACAACATCAGCATTCATGTGTGTTGTTAAACTTTGTTAAACCATGGAAGAGAACAGAAACACAACTGTGCATGGCCGTCACAAAGTATAAACCAGAAAGTAATTGGTGGTCATTCAAGACATACTAATGCCCTACTTAAGATGATTTCTAAAGCACGTTGGTTCCAATAGCTCCCACAGTACCATGACTGTGGAAGAATGTAAAGCCAACGGCTTATGTATCACCGTGTCACTAAGCAGAGAAGACCGGGCTCGAATCCTGAAAGAAAGCAATTCAGGATGCACAGTAAAGAAAAGACACTCACCAGTAGAGACGCGGTGCATCTTGAAGAAGTGGTTGTCCACCCACAACAATCCAATAGAAACCAAACACCCACCATACCGACGATATTAATGTATTCAAGGATTCCAATCTTTTAAGCATCCTGTAAAACATTGAGAAGGAACACAAGGAACTGCTTCAACAATCAGTACTTTTCTTACATCTATGATTATAACCACTTTATAATTTGAATGATGCTTTAAAAGAATAACTTACAAAAGTGAAGTAAAGAACTTAGCTCAGCCTTGAGCAATTAAACCTTCGACAACAACAGTTGTCCTGATTACTAATATAAGCAAAGGACCAAATGCAATCGCCTTTCCAAAAATGTTTCTCCATTTGCTTACTTCTACAAAACTTCTAAAAAAAGTGCAAGAGTTTAAATATTAATAGGAGAAACTTGTTGGGATGAGCATTGATTTTCTCTCATAGTCCTAAAAGCATTCTCCCCTGACCTCAATCACTACCATGGGCGAACTAGAGCTTTGCTAACACATGTCAGATCCGAGAGATGACCCAATTCATACTCTTGAACTATTTCAATGATTAAAAAAAGATACGGGACCTTGTGGTTCTCCTCTACCTACACCACGACATGCTGCAGTTTGAGAATCAAGAGCAGTCAAATAGACTTCTTCACAATTCCTGGTCAATTCACCATGCCCGCTCATCTTTCCTTCGCGACTGAACTTAATGTTACAATCAAGTGCCACCATCTTGTTCCCTTTCCTCCCCGAACTAATGCCTAGTGATCACACGTCCCTTAGCCAACTACTACCATCATCAACATAGATCGATCACCTCATAAAACTCACTGATCGATCACAATGGCACCACAATAACAACTAAACGAGTCCTTACAACCCATAAAGTTTCAATATTTCGGCTAGGAACAGCAACATCACGGGCAATACATCAATGTAACATCTCACAAGACATGAATTGAGGCTCACCTGCTGCGACTTGGCGACCGTAACAGCCCGCTCACACCCACGAGCTCCTCGTCCCCGTCCCTCCGCCGATACTCAGCGGACACGAAGCCCACATGGAACAGACACTGCACAGCGTACCCGCAGAGCCACAGCCTCAGAGGAGTGGACGGCCTCTCCTTGAAGGCGGACAGGAGCCCGACCGCCGCGACCACCACGAAGGCCAGGTTCCACACGAAGTCGAGGACGACGATCGGCCTCGAGCACGCGGCAAGCCCCTCGCCAAAGACGCTGGAGGCCACCTCCTCGATGTCGCCGCCCGATCGGCCGCCGCCTCCGCCGTCGCCGTCGCAGTCCCCGAGGAGGAAGGAGCTGTGGCGGGTCCTGATCAGGCGAGCGAAGCGGGAGGGGGAGGAGGTCGCCGGGGCGTGGCCGCGGAGTAGCGGATCGTTGCCACCGCTGGGGCCGCCATGCAATGGGTCTTCTGGGTCATCCATCTCTGGGTCTTGGAGGGGAGCGACCGAGAAAGGGGAAAACAGAGGAAAGATGCGACCTTTGTCTGTGTATGAGTAGACGTGCTTGTGACCAGAGAGAGAGAGAGAGAGAGAGAGAGTTTAGCTGGTGGTGGCGGTTGCTGGGTAGGGGTGGAGCTGGTGGAGGAGTGGTTTGGGTTTTGGACTGGGAGGGTGGAGAGCGGAGGAGTTGGTTGTCGCTGTTCGTCTTTTGCTGGTGTGGGAAAACAGTGGAGAATGCCAAACAAAATCTTTTTCCCTCAGACTCCTCATTCTCATATCATTTACACCTTATTTTCAACTTGTATAGCGGGAATTCCTTATTTATTAAAATTCCTCCCCTTTTGCATTTCCCTTGATCTTCAATTATGAAATAATGATTTCGTGTAAGAAAGAGGGGGCCTTGAAAATTCGAAATAGACATATTTCTCGTCAAGAAAGATAGGATGACAACGGTGACGAGATTATACTCACTCGCGATTTATAGTGATCACGATGGATGCATTAAAAGTAAGGGAGTTGAAGAGACGGATTTGATTAAAAGATGGAGATGGTGACAACTATATAAATGAATTATGCGGCATTGCTGACCAATTCGATGATAGTGATACTAGTCAAGCAGTAATCATAGAAAAGGACTAATAAGCTAGTGGTTCAAGAAATCGCCTCCACCATGGAAAAAAGGCAAGGTTAAATGGACAAACTTCTAAGTGTTAATCATATTCAATAAAACATTTTATGAGTTACCAATTTAATTTTCTATTAACCCTATTGGGTCAGTTGGTGGGTCAAAGAAAATAACACATGTATGAATTAGATGCAAGACACAAATTCAATGCTCTATACTCCTAAGTCCAAAAACATTTCATGCATGGATTAGCCATCCGAACTTTTGATTTCTATCTTATCCACAGACTTATTGAAGCGGGTGACAAATTCATCTCTTAACCATTATATGATGGGTTGAATTATTATATGAGTTAATCATATTCAATAAAATGGTCATAAATAAGTTTAAACGTAATATGAGTGTTAAATATGTCATAAATGAGTTTATAACATATTTAGACCCAACTCACATCTATACCTCTTTTTATTCTCTCTTATGTTCATTCAATCCATGCTGTTATCTATTGGGTATGAATTTTTATAGATTGAAAATATTGATGGGAATTATGGATAGTGTGGATCAGGATATAAGTCGTTAGATTTGCAGAAATCGGGGAGTTCATTTGGTTTGATTTCATTTTCGAGTCATCCAACCCAACGCAAACCCGATCCGGACTCTCCCATTCGATGGGTCTTACATTATTTGACTTGGGCAAGATCCGGACTCTCCCAAATTTTACTTATTTGACTTTGGGAAGTCAAATTTTACATGTTTGGAGTCTACCCCTATGAAAAGGGATAACGCGCCTGATAGAGCTAAAGAATGGATGATGAAGAAGACAACATTTTCCTTTGTTGGATAGGTGATGTGGACGGATTAGCATTTCGTATCGATGGCTGATGGAATTAATTAATTTAATTGTTTTGCATCGATTGATCTGAGGGAGCGGGGGCTGACAGACATGAAAACACAGACTGTCATCTTCAAATTATTGTGTGCTTGGTCGAAATCTTCAAAGTTTGGTCTTTGTCGTCTTAGGGGTTTTTATTGCTGCAGTTGCGCTTGGTAAACCCTCCCACATTCCGTATTAAGTGTAACCTAGAATGAAAAAACTGTAGGAACATGCTCTTTTTAATTAAAACGACTTAATTCAGCACAAGAATTAGCTCTCATTTAAATGTAAAAATTTGAGGGATTTTGTAATTAATCTGAATTTAAGAAGAAGGACCGTTAATCACGGACTTGAGGGAAAATAACCCAATTAATTATAAATGTATTGTAGGGATGTCAATTCAATCATAAGCTTTTTAATTTTGCCAATTTAGTCATAAGCTTTTGTGCAAACTTCTAACCTGTTCTTCTAGTCAATTTTCAACGGAGACGCTGATGCGTCGGTCCAATCAGACTGGCTATCCTACGTGGCACACCGCCATATTAACAATTTCCTACGAAAATCAGCAAAAAAAAAAAAAAGACTATATTGGAGATTTGCGCAAATATTTGGGACTAACTTGACAAATTAAAAATTTTAAGACTAAATTGATATCTGTACGATAGATTTAGAATTAATCGGATAATTTTCCCCCAACCTTTGATATTCAAAGATGGGATAACGAAAATCGTTATAATTTGGAAGGACAAAATTGTTGATGTGTCGACATCGATGGTTGTTTAACACGTAAAACACCCTAATTTAATCAGCATAATACTTAAATTAAATTCGTTGGAGGTTGATGCTTGACTATCCACGGCTACCTTGTGGTAGGTGTTATTCCATACGACATCACCGAAAAATGTTGTTTAATGATCCAACTGTGCAAGTTTCTAATCAAAAGTTCAATTTACATTAAAAATATGCACATGAATAGAGAGTAGCCCAGAATATATCAAAGGTGCACAGGTGCATTACTAAAAGCAAATAATGGAATAAGCTGCAAAACTTAGGATAATAATAGCAAGTATAATATCGAATGTCCACCCCTAAATAGTTAGTAATCCAAGTCTGCCACAATGATAGGCAATTGCGTATCCCGCAGACTTTAGTTATATTATAGATGATATAGAATATCCCAAAAGAATGGCAAAAGAAACCGTTGATCGATCGAGGAAAACTATCACTGCAATGTTGGATGAGATATTACTTCAAAAGTGGACGATCGACTCATTCCATACTGTAAACAATTCTACTTCCCTATCAATACCCACTTGCAATGCGAATTGGCCAGATCCCCCGTCGCTCGCGCAGCTCCAATTAAGCGAAACAAGGATAATATGCATGACAAGTTAACAAGATGAGAATGACTCCTTTATCAGCATATGTAAGATAATTTACTGTTCAATAGTATGGAACAGCAGCTAAGCAAGTACATTTTACAGCCACACACGCCTACATAACTTGGATCAAGGGCGATAACATCCGAGTTATGAGATTATTCCATATAATTACACCAATCGGTTATATAAATTAGATAGATGATCTAGAAGAATAATCATCTCCCTTAATCCGGATGCTTGTCGATTCTTTTAACAAATCGAACGAAGTGAAGGAATAGGGCAGGATAACGATGTCCATCTTATTGCCTGCGTTTTTCGAGTAGACTTTGGATCGGCACCACCTGCATTGCATTGGCCAAGAACACATATTGGAAGGTGAGATGAGAAAATACCCTTCTGCATCATTAAGCCTGTGTTCGCTCAATTGCATTTCTTATCATATCTTCAACTTGAATCGCAGAAAATCAATTCGGATGAACTAACGCATCCTTTTACACTTGCCAGCACGGCAAATATTATCTCCGCATTAAAGTTCGAAGTGGAATAAGACATCATCGGGGAAATAGGAAAGATGAGATGTTCTGACCTTGTTTGGCTCGGAAAAGGAGTTCTCATCCATCAAGTTAGCAGATGTCAATACCATCTTTGAGGATCCAGACTTTTGTATCGAAGTTTGATCCAGTCCACTAATGGAAATACTCAGATTAACCGAACTGCTACCGAAGTTCACAATCTGCAAAACATTACCAGGTTACCCAACCAAGCAAGGCACATTTATGTGTCTATAAGACACACCAAAGTAAATCTTGGAGCATTTGTTTCATCAGGGCCACAATGCTATTATTTCCTTCTATGGTCATGTCTCACATCTGATAAAAAAGGAAACCCATCGGCCCAAAATCGAATTTTAAATGGGATTAGAGCACAAACACATCTACACAAATCAACGTATGGCACCCTATCACAGACCTTAAGCTTTATGTAGCTTTTTTTATCCTCTGAATCTGTCCATGTGATAGCTGAGGCAAGAAGTGAGCCGGAGGAATTCTCTTGAATTGTTGTATCAAGAAGAGTTGCTCCACTTGACTCGGCGAAAAACCGTTGCGCCCAGTAGCTTGGAGTGCCATAGTAATGTGATGAATCAAAAACAATGGCATCCGGATTCCACCTGGGGAAGGAAGATTTGTCAACCCCAGCCAGAACTTAAAAAATCCTGCTTAATGCTAAAAGTCTCTGCCAGACCGATATACAAAAAGGGCATCAATGGAAGTACCTCCTATCGTTTGAATTGACAAAGAGTGGTGCATAGCTTACCATCTCAACGATATCACTGCAAAGATAAGATAAAAATGATCAATAACTGAAAAGGATGAATTCAAAAGAAAATCAGAGCTACATCCTTGAATTCAAAGGATCTCCCCAATGTGAAACTGATTAGTTAGTTATATCTGTTACCTCTTTTCACATGGAAATAAAAGGCACGTGAGCAAGCGCGTGCATGCACACACACACAAACACACACATTCATATGGAAACATAGAGAAAACCTGTTCTTTTCTAGCCCAATAAGGAAGCCAGCTTCAGCCAAGCCTGCTAATAGACTTCCTGTGCCCGCGTCTTCCCAGTCACAGCATATTCGCTTACAAAAGCCTGAACACAGTAGATCACAAGATCAACAGTGTTGCACGGTTGGATATGCAAATTAGTTATGAGTAGACACATCAGACCACACCTTTGGACCAGCGCGAGACGTGTTATCGAACTTATGAGCCATAGAAAATAGATTATTGGCAGATGTATATACCTAAGCAAGAAGCCAAGGTATTCATCAGTAAAACGACAGAGAATATAACACAAAGAAACCTGCACCATTTCCAATCCTAAAGATGTCAATGTTCGACTTACGTGATAATCGTAGAAATCAGCGGGGTGATCTAACGGTTTAGAAGAGCCATCGCAGTTGGAAATCATTTTAATGTCTGGATAGGCACTTTTAATAGCGCTATGAAACTTGAGGTAATTCCCTGGTCAGTTTGATACAAAAGGGTGATCTTACCGGATCAATCATACATTAAAAGTCCAGACATAACATCAGGAAAAAGGGGACAACAGTCACAAAACCAACCTAGGTAATTCTTCTTGCCACAGTCTTCATTCCCGATAGCAACATATCGTAGGTCAAAAGGCTCGGGGTGTCCCATTTCAGCTCGCAAGGAACCCCACGTAGAATTGGGATCTCCTCTAGCAAACTCTATGCTGTCAAGTGCTTCCTGGAGTTAAGTTAAAGGTCATTGACTTTGAGATAACCTTCATTACCAAGGGGGAAAAAAAAACCTTCAAATGGACAGACGGTGAAAAATTTATCTCATGAGGAACTGCTGCAAACATCGACATAACATGAAAAAGAATATTCTATAAACCAAAGGACTAACACTTACAAAAAGAGCAGCTACTAAATGTCCAGATAAGAAACCAGTGCTTCACACTTTACAAAAAGAGCAACTACAATGTTTTCACATAACTTATCGAGACGACATTTACATGACCAGATGATCAAGATCCATGAGTCTCATCCATACCAACCAACTAAAGTGTTGAACAAAAAAAAAGGCAGCTAAAGATGATATGGCCCAAATAAATCAGGCTCCACTGAAAAGGAATGCTGTGCCCAGATGGGTCCATCAACTTCATTAGATATTTTATCGTCTTGCTTTTTCAAAGTAGAAGTCATTTACTCACAATGAAAATTTGTGCCGAAGTATTTGCATACTAATGGAATATATACATGGAGGCATTCCACACTATACGAGAGCATTAAATGCAGTAATTTATCAGTGCACATTGATACTGTCCGGTTCTGCTTCAGAGATGACGAGACATACTTATAGACAAATCGTGTAAGCCTATGGTTGCTCATTACTGATCAATGTCAACGCGCCATCAATTGGCTATTTGGACTCACCTGTACAAAAGGCGAGACAACAGACGTATCAACTTGATCGTTGTGGCTGATTCCTGTAGAAAGAAAAAAGTAACAAAGTAAGAAAGAAAGATCAGCAGAATATGGTAAACAAGGATAAAAATATAGCATGGCATCAAGATGCTAAAGTACCATTGTTAAAAACCCATATCGGTCGAGTTTTCAGGTCCTCTGCGAGCTGCAAAGAAAATAACCATGACATTGTACAACCAAACCCGAAATTTAATTCTTCAAAGTCCTAGAAGTACTTTTACGAGAATAAAACGTTGCAACCAAAAGCATAAATACTGACCTGAAGGAACTCAAAGTAACCGAGACCATCATCGGTCCAATACATCCACACGTCACCAAAGTGGCCAGGTCTCTCTTCCCATGGTCCAACAGTTTCTTTCCAGCGAAATGCATTTCTTAACCATTCACCTTCAACAAAACAGCCACCTAGAGGAAAATGAAGAAAAGACGCTTCATGAGCCAAGAAGAGAAGCATGAGTAATTTATCAAGCTAACTGTGAGCAGTTCTGGGGATATCCATTGCAATGCCTAGATGATTAGAGACATGCAAAACTTGGGTCAGGGAAAAATTATTGATGAGAGAATAAAATACAAAAGGTAGGACTTCAGAAAATGGGTTAACCAGTACACTTATGACAATTTACCCTAAACTGATATGGATTTCCATGTGAACTTGTCATGTTAATTGAGTTATTGCTACATGTCATCCAGCTTAGCAATTTCACAGTAAAATTTGACGGAAGTTAATGGAGAGTAAATATGTGAGGAGTGTACCAGTTTGGGGCTTTTGGTGACTCAAATTTAGTTTGGGTTAAATTTGTCACAGGTGTAACAGTTTGGGGTTTTCCGTGGTATTAAGTCACATAAAATAGCAATCAAATATATTTTTTGTGGAGAAACTCGATTGCAAACCACTATGTGACTGTCCTAGAAAAATGGCAGCCATTAGATTAATAAAAGGAGAGGATAGTCTCCAGGCAGCTCAGTTGATATAACTCTTACTGCTATATGAAGAACTAATAACCACAGCATTGAAAAAATCGATTCATAGCCAATTTTTCCAGATAAAACTTAGTTGAAACAGTTTAAGTCAGCGAGTATAATTTCATGAAACTCTTCCCTGTGCTGAACAGTGACATCTAAAACGTCCATTTAACAAAATGATGCTGCATGGAGAGTGCTTAAGTACATGATGTTCAGAGCAGCAATTCTGCAAGTACAGTGGACTTGGGAATCGAATCTTTACATCTGAATTTGGTCTCCGTCAACATTAGATGGTGGATACTCAGGTTTAGAAAGTGGTTACATAAAATGAAACTAATTCTGTCCTCCAATAGACAAATTTAAAACAAAACTATAAGGCCAAATCGCATTGGAGTAAATGAAGAAACTGAAATATGTATTACATACACACCCACGCACGCCTGCATAAGCACCTACGAACCTTCAGCCAACTAAGGAACGAGAACACATAAGAATGATTAAATGCTCAAAGGTTTTCTTATTTATTAATCCTACCTTATCGAATATTCCATATTTGTCGTCCTCCACATTGCAGGTTTGAGTCATTTTAGCAGATGATATCAAATCCCGAAATTTAAAGATCAGCTTAGCGCAGATATATGCATTTGATGCAACTAGGGAAAATTAGCATCTGAGATCATCCATATTCAGTCTAGATGCACACGGTCCGCCTCATATTATGTTAGTGTTGCATGAGCTAAAAGGTAAAAGCAAAATAGTATACCCGGGAATCTGATGAATTGAGGTTTAATATCTTCAAGCATTTCAACAAGCTCCGTTCTGAACCCCGTCCCTGTGCAAGGTAAGTTTTGGAAAAACATGAAGAGACGTTTAGAAAAGCAACTGATAATGCATAATTTTTGCAGAAAGCAAAGAACTGCAGTATTAAAAGCTCTATAGTCAAGTTCTCGTGCTTCAACTCAAAGCATGTAGATTCACATCCCATGCTTCAGCAACTCCACAAAGAAAAAAGTTGATACCTTGTACGTGTCCAGAGGCATAGCTGAGACTTGATCAAACCATATCACTCCCTATCTGTGGTCGTCAACTGAAGTCTAGAATTGGTATTTGATTTCTCGGCTTGCAAAAGAACCTCCATCTTTGTCCAGTTTGATACATCAGAAGCAGAAGCTCTGCAGTAAGACTTTCAAACATCATAATGCTGATCCGGTAGATCCTCTCTCCTGGCATCACTCTATTAAGAATCTTCATACCTCCAAAGGCATACTATTTTCAATCGAAAGGAAAGAAGCTGCCCCAGAAAGGCAATAAGATGGACTAGAGAGAGTGCAGAATAAAATTCAATGGTCCACAAGGATACCACATTTGCTAATTAACACTATATATCTGGGCTTCTACAAGCACTTAAATGGTACTTACATTATGTTCGCAGCAGCCAGAGTTGGCGTCCCACTTGAGCCCGTCAAAGATACAGATACATTAATTGATCCAGATGAGCGAACATAAAGGACCACTTTGTATGTCTTCCCTTCTTCTATATTCTGAAAAGAGACAAAACATAGGATTTGAAGTACAAAAAAATATTGAAAAGCTGGAAAGAGGACAAAATCATCCAAGCATTCAAAAGTAGATCCTTGAAGTGAAAGAAATGTTCAGGAGATCTGAAATGTTTTGGAAAATGAAAAACTGGAATCCAACAGATATAGATGAGAACCTGAAGCCATGTTTAATATTATTCATGGAAGATCAGAGCAGAAGTAAGACAATGATTATTTAGGAAATAAACATCAAACAGTCATTAGTACTCACCATGCCCCAGAATCCTGGGTTATACACACCGACACCACCAGCTGGACACGTGTTATCACCTTGGCTGTCACAAAGCACATCCATCTTAAGTGCAATTTTATTGCGTTCAAAGCATGATGACCGGTCGGTTGAAACAACCAAAGACGACTCGTCCCCAATTATCGACCAAGGGTCGATGTTTGAGGGTGTATTAGGGCCCCCAGCTTCAAATCCTGTAGTTAGAATCAGTTGGGAAATTCGTTCAGGTGATGGCACCTTCATAGTGCAGGAGTTAACATAAAAAACTGCCGATCCTTTAAAATATGAAGTTCATGAGAAGATGAGAGGTAGACTGGACACAAAAAACAGACAGATTCTACTATGTCCATTAACCACTGGATTATAGAGAATGAATGGAACTAAAACATTCTTGCGAAGAGTAAAGTGTTACAATAGGAAAGCATCCTAATAGCATGCTCAATCATGCGCAGATGAGTCTACGCGCATAAGCAACTAATTCCCCCTGTATACCAGATGTCTGAGTAATAATTTGGCAATCCATTCCGACCAAACCAATAGGAGCAGGGACACATCCAATTCCAACAACAACTTAGCTACGTAAAGTATTGTTGAGTGTACCGTTTCCACTACAGCCCTTCAAGAAGCAACAGTCCACATCTGAATTCATTTTTTCACAGAAACTTAACCAGCGAGCCATCTCAGATTATCAAACATCCGATAGTAATCAGCACAGTAGTCTGAAATATAAACTAGATAAGCACACTATATCCCCGTTCTTGTTTCAAGAAATTAAAGGGATCCTGGGATCACCTCTGTTGCTTACGAGCTCCGCCCACAATCCTCCAGCCCCAGCATGGTTGATCTCCTGCAATGATGACACTTCATATAAGGCACATCCACCATCATAGAAACAAGGTACAGAAAAAGTTAGAAATCAAGTCTAGTTGTTGAAATGCATCAACCAGTAGAATGGACGTTCAAGAATAACTAAGGAAATAATGATACTTTTCCCGTTCATCTCCTTGGGCAAGTCAGTAAATGCTGCCTCAAGGTAGATGTTTGTGCATTCGGCATACAATTCAAAACCAATAGACTCGCATGAGTGTTGCTACACACAGAAACTCCGGGCCGTCTCAACATGGCATCGCAAGGTCAAGCAGATGATTGTGAACATAGGTCTATCAGTTCACCGAAAGTTTTCCGTAGACAAGTTCACATGAGGGTACAAATAATTGCAACAAAGAACATCGAAAGAATAGAAGAATGAACTCTTTCAGGGTTCTGAACAGACCTCAAAGAATATACCGAAAAACGTTTCAGGTATCGGCCGACCTGTGGAAGCATTAACGACCAGCATGCAGTCTGATCCGCCTCGACGTCAAGAGCAAAACATTGCCATAAAGAAGAAAGGCCGATGAAGAGGAATAGCAGAAGGCCGCTACTAGGAACTTTAAAAACCCGCATTGTCTCCCTACCACATTCAATTTCAGCACGCCCTAATGAAGGGGAAGTTCAGTAGAAAACTCAGTCATGCCACGATCGATTAAGATTGATATCATAGAAAAGAGAATAAAGTCAAGATCATCAAAACTTGGCTTTGTTGAGGTAATCTAATCCTACCCAAACATAGAAAACCAATTACTTATAACCTTTTGTAACAAACTTCTCACAACATGTTGTCACTGTCTGGACTCATTGAGACAACTGATGCTGATACAGATGACGAGGTAACAACAGCAAATTGCAAGCTTTTCCTCACCCACAGACACAATTCCAAATTTTGAGGCAAATAAGAAGCAAACAGTACAGAGCCACAAATGGGATTCACACCAAAGAAACTAACGGAACGATCGCTAAAAGCAATCCTTCAACACTCTGAATCTAGGCAAAGATCGAACCTCAGTTAGAACTGGAAGACAGAGGATAAAAAAAAAAAAGAACAAATACTTCTGCCTCTCTCGTTTACAAGATATTCACTTGGTGGAAACGAAAATGTACCTGAAATGCCCGAAGAAGGGCAAACAGCCAGCGACTGACCGAGTCAATAAAGAAGTGAGTCAATGAAAGAAGTGGGTATAAGCAGGACCGGTAGTTAAACAAAAAGGAACTATTGCGTTCTTGGGTGAAACAGAGAGAATTTATAAGTGGTTAGGTGCTCCACTGCGAGTTGACTCGTGCAATGCGGAGGGGCAGAGTGCCGATACTTATTGCGGCAAAAAATTGTCTTTTGCCTTGCTTTCACGGGAGAGCTTCATCCCGTTTTGGCTTTGGATTGGAAGCAACGCTGTTCCGTCGGCCCCGTTTGAAGATTTCCTCCCTGTGGGACCGGCGATGATTGGCCGGCGGCGGCGCGCGTCTGCACGCGCATCGACATGTACGAGGGGTGGTGTCTTGTACTTCGCGTAGCGTCTCTGGATTCGGTCGCGTCTCTGCTTTAGATCCCATCTCCACTACCCACGAAACCAAAATATGTTTTCCCACGATGACAAGGATTTCAGTTAATTTCTGAATCTCAATTTTCGTTTTTTTTATCAAAAGTTCGTTTGGTACAACAGCTAAAGAATATATAATTGCAGCAACTCGAAGCTACGACAAAGCTGTAAGAACTAATGGACGAAATTGACACGTAAATGTTTTTCTTTTGTTGACATCCGGGACGAATGGTGGTTTCATTCGTATGGCGCGTGCCAATGAAAGAGCTGCCTGCATAATCATTTTAATGTTATGATGATCGATAGAGGTTTTAAAAAAAAAAATCCCAAAATACCGATGAAGCTTCTTCTCCTGGGTAACGAGTCAAATCTTCACGAAAGAAATAAGAGAATCGAAGCTCATTCTCCAGTCGAAATTTCACGAAAGTGGTGAGAGAGTCGAACCTTCCCTGAAGTAACAAGAGAATCAAGCTTCTTCTTCGGTTGAAACTTCACAAATGCGGTGAGAGAGTCGAACTTGATTGTCTCTGTTTGTGCATTTCCAGTTTCTTCATTAGTGAATCATTCTTATCACTTTCGTTCATGCATTTACACTCATGTACATTTCCTACCAAACAGTGGAATGGATTACCTCCGTTGGTGCATTTTGGGTTTTTTTTTAATCACCAAATCGTGAGAGATTCTTACCACTTTTGTTTGTGCATTTAAACTTGTACGCAATTCCTATCAAAAGACATGATATGACATAAAAATATCTAATTGTATACTATGATTCATCGAATAGTGGATCATATCTTATGATTGCTTCCATTTGTGCATTTCTGGTTTGTGATAGGTTCTTACCATTTTTGTTCATGCATTTACACTAGTATACATTTCCTACCAAACGCTAGACATAGCAAATTCCCTAGATTTATATCCTATCCTATCGTAGCTAAAAATTCGGACGACCACATTCAGCTTTCAAGTCTTAATTACTTAGGACAAAATCCAAATTACTTATGGCCTAAAACATGGAAGATATGAAAGAGGAAAAAAGAACACGAACTTGAGAATGTAATATTTAAATCCGTCATGTGGAAGGAGTTTGCACTAAGTATAACTTCAAAAGAAAGCAGACAAACCAAGTTGCTAGAAAGCATATACTTTGGGGACAAATGTTATCGATCTAACAAATGTCTGGTCGAATCAGATGGTTTAATATGAAGAATTATGCTTTGAGCTTTTGCACAATTAAACGCAGTCCAAACATCTTAAGGGATGACATTTTCCTTCTTATTAAAATCTCTGAGTACACTTTCGATCTCATGTGAGATTCACGTGGATCTTACATAATCTAATTGCTTCTCCCGAAGCGGGTTGAAAAAAAACACCTTGAAAAGACACAATTCATCGCACCAAACCACAGTTTGCTTGTAAAGAGGAAGAGAACAAACGCTTTCCTCCTTTGCTCTGTTTTTCCTCTATCCACGCACGATTGCCCATGCGATCAAGTCATGACAAACAAACATCAAGAAGGCATGGCATTGTCCATCCCACGAGTCATAGTGACAAATGAGAGCAAAATTGAAAAGGCAGGCAAAATCCCGGATAAGAAAAGGGGAGTGGAGTGTTATCCTATGATGCCTTGCCTTCACTTCAAGACAAAGACAGAAAAGCAACTTACGGCAGGTAATGGCTGTCGCCCCAGAATCTAGGGACTAGTGATGCATTTTTCAATGGCCTGTCTTGAACATGAGGACAGTGGTTTGCTTTGCCACAGATCATTTGTCCACGAGTACAGAAGGATAAGCTCAGACCATAAGCAAAGGAAGGAAAAGGGGGCACGGCAGCCGTAAAAAAGACGCAGACAAAACAGTGGCCATCCTCTTGTTACTTCGAGTGCCTTTTCGATTTGCTGCTCGGCTCAATGGAAGACCACATGTTAGACATGCTGCGAGACATGGCTAACAATAACATTAATCCAGAAGAGAAAGATTGAAATTCATCATGAAGAACGATGGGAAAGTGAAGATGCCTTCTTTCTAGTACATACTAAAGAAATTCTTCGAGACATCTTATACGGGCTATGCAAATCGAGGCTATATACAGTATCTTAAGGATTCAAATCCTCTGCTTATCAAGGCGATCACTTTAAATGGTCCGATTGAGCGTGTTTATGAATAATGGCCTTGCGACGCTCGATATGGAACTAGGAAAGTAGGTGATTAACAGATCATAATACCAAAGATTGAAATCTGCACATCACAGTAGACTTCAAATTTTATAGACAGTTCAATGAGTTTTTTGATGGGTTTTTGTTCGCGACAGAGTATCAGAACAATCACGATAAAGAAGAAGAAGAACGATGCACAAGAGATTACCCAAGTTCACCCCAAGATTAGGGCTACGTCCTGCAAAGAGATTTCACTATGTTTTCGGTTTACAGCCGCTCAACTCGTTACAATGATCAGAAACGAGAAAAATATATATATCCCAAAAACGGGCCCAAAACCTAAACTTATAATAAATCTCTTAATATCGCACTATACGGGCCAGCTTAAATAAAAGCCCAAACCCGTTGAGGTTTCGGGGGCAGCGCCCGCTCGCCGACGGGGGTTCGGGGGCAGCGCCTCCCGAGGGGGTTCCGCACAGGGATCACATGTCGTTGAAAACACTTCAGTTTCCCTAAGCTCACGTGGGCGTACCCGGTGTGAGAAACAAGGGATCCCGAAGTATTCGCCAACTCCAACATTTTTAACGGAAAATAGAGCTTGTTTATGAATTATGAGTTTCAGGGAGAACAAGTACATGGGCATGCTTGAAGCCAATGATCTTGCCTGGATATCTTATTGAGGCTAGTTGTTTGGGCCTTAGGCCCAGTAAAGATGTAAGTCTATAATGGGCCTGTACATGGGCCCATTGACCAGTGATTGAAGTGGCCTGTTAATCCTACTGAACAGATTGGCTTCAGACTGGACAAAATCTAGAAATTTTACCTAACAAATTCTCAAGGGACCCTCTGAACCAAGAATCAAACTGGAGCAAAAGGGAGGCCACAGCCACAAAACTGGCTTGCCTAAGTGGCATTATCGCCACCAGACAAGTAATCAGACAGGCCTATGGCCACCCGCCACGTGTCACACCTTCTCAAGCCCACAGATTTCCACTGGATCACCCCCATAATCACCATCAGCCAATTGCACCATGCTGACATCTTATCCGCCCTCCGCCCTCCACTCCTCTGCCAACTCCCTCTCCACGATATAATCTCTAATTCCCTCCCACTCTCAAAGAGAACCAGAGTCCTGCTGAAGCACACTGCTCACTCTCTAGCTCCTGGAGATGGCAGCAGAGATGGCTCTCCTCAAACCCATCTCGAAATTCGCCAACACCCCAAGATTGACCAACCCCAGAGCGCCCTCGCGCGGCAGATTCGCCGCCATCCGAATGTCGGCCACCGCTCAGCCGACCGCTCCCAAGAAGCCCACCAAGAAGGCCAACAAGCAAGCTATCAAGGAGACCCTCTTGGCCCCGAGGTTCTACACCACCGATTTCGATGAGATGGAGCAGCTATTTAACACTGAGATTAACAAGAACCTGAACCAAGCTGAATTCGAGGCTCTGCTTCAGGAGTTCAAGACTGATTATAACCAGACCCACTTCGTGAGGAACAAGGAGTTCAAGGAGGCCGCGGACAAAATCCAGGGCCCGCTGAGGCAGATCTTCGTGGAGTTCTTGGAGAGGTCCTGCACTGCTGAGTTCTCTGGGTTCCTTCTCTACAAGGAGCTCGGAAGGAGGCTCAAGGTACTTGGGTTTGGCTCTTTTGCTTTTCTTGGTACAATTGGTTATTTGTTTCTGCATTCTGTTTGAAAGAATATACGAAATGGGTTCAAGCTTGTCGCATCACTTACTACCCAATACTTCAAATTTCCACCAGCATCACTGTTTTGACTATATAATTGGAAACGGCGGACTTTTGGTATTTGCATTTCGAATTTTCGTCAATGGCTGGACATATTAGGAGTTCTCCGACCTTTTTTTGCCCTGCTGTTGAATATTTGTCGGAATTCTATGTGCTTCCGACCGTAAAATGGTACGTTTCGTGGTCGAAGATAGGAGCTCTGAAGGCGATCGATTCAGCTGACTAACTGCTTGACTTATTTGCTTACAGAAAACCAACCCAGTGGTAGCTGAGATATTCTCCCTGATGTCCAGGGATGAAGCCAGACATGCTGGGTATGTACGGTGTCACCCTATAATCTCTGTTCGCAATCTGAGTGATTATTACTATCATATTACAAAGGAAAGAACATGGTAAATTTACTTCGACGGTATGCAGATTCCTGAACAAAGGGTTGTCCGATTTCAATTTGGCATTGGACTTAGGTTTCCTGACAAAGGCCAGGAAATACACCTTCTTCAAGCCCAAGTTCATTTTCTATGCGACCTACTTGTCCGAGAAGATTGGATACTGGCGATACATCACGATATACAGACATCTCAAGGAGAATCCGGAGTACCGACTTTATCCTATCTTCAAGTACTTCGAGAATTGGTGCCAGGACGAGAACCGGCACGGCGATTTCTTCTCGGCGTTGATGAAAGCCCAACCCCAGTTTCTCAATGACTGGAAGGCAAAACTGTGGTCCCGGTTCTTCTGCCTTTCGGTAATGATTAGTTCTCGCGTCTGACATAAGAGTTCTGCCAAGAAAATCATTCATAGCTTCAATGCTGATGCTAAGTCCCCTGTTTTTGCCATAACCTTTCTATGCCTTGTTCCTCAGGTGTATGTGACAATGTACCTCAATGATTGCCAGCGGACTGCTTTCTATGAAGGCATTGGTCTCAACACCAAGGAATTTGACATGCATGTCATTATAGAGGTGAATGAGTACATTCATATCGCTGCACTGGAGAAGTACATTGTCTGTGTTGCTGCTACACGCTGTTGATGGCTGCACGCTGTTGATGACTTCTAAAATTACTACTGTACTTCGAATAGTTTGATTCCTAGAATGAGTAATGATTGAAAATTTCTCCATGCAGACAAACCGCACCACAGCTAGGATTTTTCCTGCCGTGCTGGATGTAGAGAACCCTGAATTCAAGAGGAAGTTGGACCGGATGGTGGCAATAAACGAGAAGCTCCTTGCGGTAGGGGAAACCGAGGACATTCCGTTGGTGAAGAATTTGAAGAGGATTCCCCTCATCGCCGCACTAGCCTCTGAACTCTTGGCTGCATATTTGATGCCACCGATCGAGTCTGGTTCAGTCGATTTTGCAGAATTTGAGCCTCAACTTGTGTATTAAGTCCTGTCCACACCTTCCATGTGAAATTGTCAATCTTTAGTACTTCAGACAGTGTGTCATCGCGAGAACTGTCACATTGAGCAATCACTTGTAGAAGGAAGATTTGTTTTTACTTACATTCAGGATCAGAGCTTCTCTCCGAAGATAAAGCATGTCTTCTCTTTCATACTGCTTCTTTATGTTTATCATTTCAGCAACTACGCTTACTTTTATATTAATGAGACGACGTGGTTTACCTTTCAGCGGTACCATTTCCATGATATATCTTCATTTACGACCTTCACCATCCCAAGCACCTTCAGAGAATAATAAATACTTCTGAAGCTGTTCTTGGATTTAGTTGGCAGATTCGGTTTTTCCGTCAAGTTTGACAGTCTGAATGATTTTATACAATTTCTTCGCAAACTCATTCCTTGCCCGTTATCCCAAGCTTGTGCTGGTAGGAAGAAGAATTATCTGGGTAAATGTTGAGCAAGTAGCACATGGTAACTGCCCCGAAAGCAGCAATCCTGCTCAAACCTTGCGGCGCTCACACACACACGTGCAGAGAGAGAGAGAGAGAGAGCGCTTACTATTGAAGAAATGAGGTATATTGGATACAGAGTTTGGAGAGAGCTTGATATTGACGAATGATGAAAATTGGGGAACCCATCATACATTCAGATTGCCCAACGAGACCTACACCGTGATTACAGCCTGACATGATTTACATAATATATTGCACATTGTCTACGAATAAAGCAAATGACAAGGGTAGTGTCTAATGCAAGGTTTAGATAAACCCAACATACCGTGCAGATTGCCAGACCTGACAAAAGATTAGAAGTTAAAGCACATCTCATGCCTTAGGACGACATATGCTCCCAGTCTCCAACTTCAACAGATGGGATCGTCCAGTAGACACAGAACAAAACTCGAATGCCATTCCTCAATCTAATTTTTTCTTCTTTGCTTCCTGCTCTTTCAGTGGCCCCACGAGCAGTCTAAATATCCACACTGCCAGCAGGGTGGCCTCTACCGGTGCAAGCCAGTAAACAAGCACATGTTCCTTGGTTATATGATCACCACGAGCATAGGCCCATCCCATTGCCTACAGTATGTAACACGTTTTAAATCCAAGTATGAGTGATTCTGAAGGAACATCCACCATTGGTTTCCTGTAAAAAACGAAAGAAAACCACTCAGAATTTCTTAAGTACTTACAGAAGCCGGGTTCATACATCCACCGGTTAGATCAGAGCCAAGTATTTGCAGAGTCAGCTTAGAGAGGCTTGATATCCAAGTCTTTGTGTAAAAACTCCCAGGAATCTTTCTACCAAGTCCTAGTGAGATGATGACGATCACAAATGCTAAGAGTCCTTCAGTTAGTGCCCCTCGATGAACATCAACGCTCAAACGTGGCCCAAGCCATAGGTGAGGAAAGGTCTCGGCGATAAGCCTAACCCCAGTAATAGAACCAACTGCCTGGAGAAAAGAATGAACAGGCTTACTGACATCATTTTAAAAGTGCGATGCACCACAAGAAGAAGCTGAAAGCGTGAAGAGAGAGAGCCGTCATATTTTAGATAATTATTCAATCTTATCTCTGATGGCAAGTCCCTTCACCGAAGGCTAATGATTTCAGTTTACTTGTCAAACTATTCCATACTAAGGCGTGTCAGGAAACAAAATTCTGTCCAACCCATGATGCTGGCACTGCACCTCATTGTTTATGTGCACATCTCTAATCCCATCCTTCCACAAGAATTTTTCATATTTAAGTTTCAAACCTTTCTTGAATTAAGGTGTATAGAGACAATCAATTGACAGAGCGGATGGGAGATGGTGAAAATGAGAGCAGATAATATCACCTACAAATAGCAATTGCAAGCAGAACAATCAACTGGTGTTTAAAGTTTACACTCCCTTATGTAACAAGAAAAATTGAAAATATAGTGCTGCACCTCACTAAACTAAACTGAGCCCCCAACAATTCTCCAGTTCCTAGCAAAACTAAGATCCATCCATGCAGAGTCGGTGAATAATCAGCAACATGCGTCACTGAGAAACATGAGGGACTATCGGTATTCTTCTATGATGATGCCAAGCATGGTATCACTTTGTTATCAGGTGCTCTAAAACCCAATGACAGAAAAAATAATGCATAGCCTGGGACTTATACAATACAGGCTCAACAATACACACACACACACACACACAAAAAAAAGGACCTAGAAGGCATTGAACACGAGGGATGAATTTCGATGGCATTCAGTCTGACATGGAACTTTTTGGAGACAATGGGAAGTAATCCTCTCATTCCACTAACCTGTCCAATAAGATCTAAAGTGTTGACAGAAAATGACTCAAATTGAGACAGAATGCAGAATTCACATCTTGTGTCTACACAAAAATAGAGAGTTGCACTTCTGCAGTATCCTAGCCGCACTTTATATTAGCACTTGGATTCTGCCAACATTATCTTGTTGACTCATTATAACCAAGATTCTCTTGCAGTTCCATCAGCTCAAATGATTGTCATCTATAGTATAGTGGAGAACTGGGCAACAAGAGATGTGGTGTCTCTGATCATGAATTAATTGAATACTCTTCTGCATAAGCAAACTCTAGAAAGCTACCAAAATGCGGCATATGCAATAGCCATTCTCAACTTACACCAGCAACTCAAACTACTATAAGGGACGTGATAATCGAAGGAACCGATCTTTCATGCAAATGGGTCAGCAGTGAGCCCTCAAGCTCAGTTAAATAGACCCATCAGTTGAAACAACATTAAAGCCTCATCACTCCCACAAATGAAAATCGAACTGAACCTTCCAGGCTTCCGCTTTCCCGACTGAAGGCCCCAACTTTCCCCAACGCCATATCCCCAAACGCAATTAACTGTAGCTGTTACCCATATCCATGTTCCTCGGGTCTTTTGTTAACGTATCCAAGACAGTGTCAAGCCGCACTGCTGATAGCAATTCCATATTTTTATAGCAGCGAAAATGAGTAAATACATTAAATTAATTCATCACATGGCAAGAACACCAACACTTAAAAAAACTATCTTTATCACAATTACAAAACACATAAGTTGCAATGTAACAGGTAACCCGGAAGCATTTTAGAATCGAAAAGCTTTTTCCTAGAATACATGCCAACTATAAAAGCCTTACACTAACCAGGCAAGGAAATCGAATCAACTGGTCTGAAACAAGCAAGTGCAAGGGTAAAAACCGCGCAAACGAACCTGGGCAGGGATGCGAGCCCCGACGGCGAAGAGGAAGCCGCTGAAATCCCCAGAAACGCCGGAGGCCAACACGGTGAGAGGATTATACGAGCCGCCCTTGGTGATCTTACCCAGGAAGGCGAAGAAGAACATGTTGACGATGTAGAGCGAGGACTTGACAATCTCGCCCCAGAGTCCATGCCCCAACCCTAGAGCCTCGTACACGAAGATCTTTATCAGGGCCCCCGACCACACCCACATGAAGGAGATGACGAAATCGTAAACCAGCAAGCGAGTCGCCCCCATTGACGCTACCTTGAACCCTCTCCCTCCCTCTCTCTCTCTCTCCCTCCCTCGCTCGCTCTCTCTGATCAACGATTCAACGGTCTCTCAATTCCGTTTTGGAAGTTGACACAGGTCGACGGCCGAAAGGCAAAATTTTTCCCCCAAGAAAGACAATGAAAAGACAGAAATTATTCTTAGAAAAAACGGTGGGGCCCAAACGAACTTTCCCTGTTTCAACGAGCTGTCGGAACTCTGAAGTTAGAACGTAAGCCTTCATTTCCGAAACTGAGGAGGGAGTCATTTCGTACCATATAACGTCTTACCCGTCATAGACCCATAATATAACCATCCTTAGTCGTTTAGTTTCAATGGAATTATGGAACTTATTTCAATGTTAACCAAACCAGCGATTCAGCAATACTCGCTAGTAAAATCATATATGAAAATAATGGATTTATTTGAAAGTGACGTCAAGTTGTCGCATCTAACGAGTCTTGCGAGTGAAAATGCAAAGTAATGGACTTTCTTGACAGTAAACTGTCCATGTTCAGGCGTTCCGTGTATGAAAACGCGTGAGTTTCTTTTATCAAGTGATGTGAAAAATGTGGATATTTGATGAATTCTTCATGAATTTTAATGCATGTACAGACAATTCTAATGGCGTTCCTTTGCCCTTTAGCTGAACATGTAACTTCAGCAGATAAGTCGTGGATTATTCGTTCAAGAAGTGCAGAAGAGGACACTAGAATCTCCATGCCAGAGAAAAACACTCGGATGTGAATAGCCATCCAAGAGCAAATTTATTGCCATCATAATGAACAAAGCACACTGCTCATTACCATGACCATATAAGTTCACACGACCACGAAAAAGCAGTGATCTGAATCAGGCTTCCCCACAGGACAAAGATAAAGGATGCGAACTTGTTTTCCCTCCAGGTTCTTCAGGCTTTCGCGCCTCCACAATCTCCTCGACCTCCTTGTCAATCTTCCAGCTTGTCGCTGGGTTCTGGATCTTCAGAGTGTCGCTGGAGCGGTCTTTCCGACTTCAAGGTTCCTACTGCTGTATTGGAGGAGAATTTCAGCAGTCCACCCACGCAGTTGAGCGGTCGTGGTTCATCTAATGGCAGAGTCACGGAAATGTCAGTCTGACTAAGAGCTTCCAAAAATACTTGATAGACAGGACAGGACGCTACCCTGGGATTAGTTTGTGTTTTCTATTTGATTAGCAGTGGAAGCAGTTTAAGAAGAGACAGATAATCATACTCACCTAGCCTCGGGACAGTGTGGCCTTGGGGATGTCTGATGATCAGGGGATTGTCAAATGCGTCCGCCAGATCCTGCGACCGCAATTTCAGCCAATCCTTGTCTCCAATGAAATGGACGACTTCACCTTGATGGGGTCCTTGTAGGCAACATCACATATGTCTGGAGTCCTAAACTTCGATCCCGATACAGATACAAAGAACTTCAGCGGCGGGTGATCCTTCAATGCCTTCCCTGCTTCCAAAAAGATATAGCAACCATATCAACACCACTTCCCGACTGAAAAATGTCGCATAAGAGCACGATAACTATAGAAGATTCTATTGGCTTGCCTGTGCTTGGTAACCCAGTAAAAGAGCCGAGAGTGTGGCGCCCTGAACAAACGAGAAAATTAAGTGTGAGAATGGTCTCAGCAATATGATGCTATTAAACTTCATCAGCACTTTAGACCAGGACCATCGGCTTAACTGCGTTTTGCATCTTAATCTATCAAATCATGAGCACCTGACCGCAAGACGTCACGGCGACAGTGAAGAGTACCTGAGAGAATCCAAGTAGACCATCAAAGGGGCCTTTGCTCGTAATGTACTCGCACAGATATTGACACATTCTTCCAAGTTCGTGTACTCCGTGAACTCCTGATCAGTTCAAGTGCTATTAAGAAATCGCTTCCTTGGTTGAAAATCGTGAACAAAAGACGGTAAACTCAGAGTAGATTGGAGATCCAGAATAGATGGGCTAACTCACCTTTTCAAACTGGACCACTCAAAGTAGGGTGGTGGAAGATGCCTTCAATGTCGGATTTGCCTCCTGCGGGAAATAACCCGTCAGGGAAATCCTATAAGAAAGAGATGCAGTGCTTCCGGTCAGTATGCGTATGCGGTGAAATTCTAACTGGTATCAATCTCGTGGAGTTTCTAACATGGAAATAATTTCGAGGCCTGTTGTGGAGTCTAAATTTTCCTTTCAAGTGCCGGACTACTGTAGAGGATAAACAGAATCATCAGAACCATGTCCCACACAAGAGCAGACATGGGTAATCGCTTCCATTGCTCGACGACGACAATGCATCATACACACAAAAACTGCAAACACAGAGTACTTAACAAGAAAAGAACTCATCAATCATGATTGCATCTACTTCCCTAGGCCATCGGTTGTAGAATCAGTCTGCTCAATGGGGCCAGCTGATAGCCTGATTGGAGTCGCTTTCATGAGCGTATTAGTTAGCACAACTTTCTCAGCCTTGAAAGACCATCAAACAAATTCACATTTCTCCATGATAGAGCAATTTTAAGGCCTAGGAAATCTCCATGTCCAAGACGGAAACATGCCATCCAAAAGGCTCCTGCTCATGTATTCACAGTAAGACCTTCCCTTTTTCGCTCATTTAGATAATATTCCGAGCCTATATTAGTTTCAGGAGACAGCTCATGAAGTCTTAGACTTCAATCCAGTTACTGCATGCATCTCAAATGATTGCTTCGTGGCTCTATCGGTACCTCATCTCCAATTCATTAGCTTAAAACGAAGATAAATTCAAGTCAAAAAGTCAAATCGGCAAATTGTTTCGGTGATCGACATTCTCTTTTAGCCTGGCTTCACTTGAAAAAGCCCAAGCAGGGGTCGACCCTTCACTTCATAACGCCGTACTGATCACTCATCACTCTAGCATGGCGCATTGATCAAAACCCATAACGATCACTTGATCACACTTGCATATTCACCGACTCAAAATGCTTCCAACCAAATTGTCAACCTAGGCAACACAAAGTTACTAATCCGACTTCGGTGATGACAGAAAAGAGAGGAGAGGATCGAAAGGAAGTTCCGAGTGTTACCGGGGATTGTCAAGTGTGAGCGAAAATGTGAAGGATCCCATTTACTGATTTGCTTCTTCAAGAAGCCGCCACTGTGTTCTGAACCCGTGGAGGCAGAGTATCTTCATCTTCTTCTCCTTCCCCTGTGCAACCTCCTATAGAGCCTTTGTTGTTGTACTTGAATTGGCTCCTTCCTTGAATGAAAGCACTCTCACTGCAACTGAAACAGAGACCCATGCAACGCTACTTAAAGAGAGGCGATTGTGAAAACTTGTGGTAAAGAGTTATGGTCCTTGACGGTATTTGATACCTACCGTCCACACTCTAATGGCGCCAACTACCCTCCTCTCTCTGTTTTTGGTGGTCGCTGATGCACGTGGGATACCGTTCGTTAACTTGGGCCAGATGATCATTTTTTTCTTTTTTTTGCTTTGACTAACCTAGGCACTAGCTGCACCGATCGCAACAGGTTGCAAATCGCCCAAGGGCCAACGGAGATTTTCTCCCCGATGAAAAAATGCAACTTGTCAATGAAACCGATGAACTTTGGAGGTGAGGTTGCACCAAGGGGG